>JBAMHX010000014.1:24193799-24206770 GCA_037177515.1 Pseudomugil tenellus
ACAATGGTCACAAGATACATACTTTGATAAATAACCATTTGTTAAATATCCATAGTAATCCTGCATGAAGCATATAATAGCCACATTTCTCAAATGGACTAAACAAACAAATAAACAGTTTAACTCGGACTCATAGTAAAAAGTTAAACTGTACACATTCACCTTATCCTTATAATAAGGAAAATATGAGATGGCATATGTTCTGTCACAATCAATGGCTGGTAGTCACACAAAGGCTAGGCTAACGTTAACGCGACTTACCAATCCCATCAACTTATCAAACAATTCGCTGCTTGATCCACGTTGGCTCTGGCAGTCGGTTCCTTGCAGCACTGCGTCCCCCAGAGAATCCGATCACTTCTGCTGACAGCCATGTCGACAGCTGATATTAGCCTGAGCAGCTCTGCTCATAGACAGAAGTGACGTAACTCGCAACAGACACAATCGCAAAGCGCAGAGATACGTAAGCGCAAAGCGACAAAACATCTGGATGGAACACCACAGATTACACCCGGGTTACACTAACTCCCATCAGAAATAACATTTTGAAATGTTGTTCTTGGGGGTTTCTTTCGCTCTTTATTGATTATGTTGCAATTAAATAAACTAACTTCACTCACAATCCTTAAAGAAGGATGTTAGTTAAATAGATATGGTTGGGGTGTATCACTGCATACGTTCGGATAACTGATGTAAACTAATCAATATGCAAGTTTAATTACAAGTTTGTCAGTGATCAAATTAAAGTCTAAAGCGTTTCACCCATTGACAGTATCTAATTACTGGACAAAGCATACGTCATGTGACCCATAGGTTTCTGAAGAGCGCCATCTTGCTGTTTCGTCGTTATCTGAAAATCCAAAAATGGATGAAAAGGTAGAGATGAGAGAGCTCCTTCATGGTGGCGCCAGCAGCAAGTACGCACCTGTAACCAGTAATAGCGCTCTAACACACATCAATCAAAAGGACAAGCCTCTAAATTTAAGATTGAAACCGATGCGTTAGAATGCTGGGTCCATAGATCCAGCAACTTTTTTTCACATATTTAATTTAACTTTATCTGCTCTCAGCTAAATTTAACGACTTTAAGTCTTTGTACCCTTCATGTCCTTCAGTTCACTTAGTTGTCAGCTGGAACCTTGGAAGATGCATGAATGCAGTTTCTTCAGGATTTTATTACAATGTGACGATTCAGTTCTTAGTTCTGATAGTATAGACATTATAGTCATTTAGCAGACGCTTTTCTCCATAGCAACTTACATCTGAAAATAAGAACGCAAGTAAGAAATCAAACAATAGGTGACATCTTAGATGTCACCCAGTCGGACTGCGGAAAGTCCAATTGGACACAGGTGTTGGAGGCACAGATTTTTTTTTCCGTTCCCAATGTTATCAATACAAATTTTTGCAAGGAGCTAGAAATTTTTTTTTTCCATAGTCAGTATAGCTTTTTCTATTTATCACAACTAAATGGAGAAATGCTCCTTAAAGGGCTGAGTCTCTAGCCTGCTCACCAGTCCCTAGTTGTTGCAGATGTGTTGCTTTGGACATCTGACCACCTGTAAACTCTAAACAATTTTTGAAGAAAAAAGGAAAGGAAAAAAAGGAGAATGTGAAACAAAACAAAAATCTGAAGATGGATAGAGCTTCTGACATCACCTGTAAATTTCTGAAGAGTTGTCAGTGTAACTCAGTGGGTGGTTCTCACCGTTGTTATCTTGGCAGGGTACCATTGCTCCTGGAAAATAATCCAAAAATGTCCAAAGAGGTGGTGCTAAGATGGTCCAGTGAGCATGGGGTAATTGATTGACATCCATCATGCTCCAAGTTGCCTGTAACTAAGAGCCTATTGGGTTAACTCAGATCTAACAGGAGCTAGCAAAGTTTGGTGTGCTAAAGCTAAAGCATGTTGTCTGTCAGTTAAAATCAATGTTTGAGCTACATTCTGCCCTTTAGCTGCTTGATATTGGATAATTTTCAATCAGATTAAATAACATATAAATGGTTAAGTTCACCACACACACAGTTGTCATTAAGTAAACTAAAAGGGGTTTTCAACCAGGCCCATACATTCATCTATTTTCTTAAACCGGTTCATTCAATCCAGGGTTGCAGGTAATTGGAACCCATTCCAGAAATCATTGGGTGAAAGGCAGGGTATATGCTGGACAGTTAATTTCTAACCAGGTCATAAATATGTTTTTTTTCTGCTCTGAATTTGGCATTCTTAATATTGGAGTCTATGGGGATGCACCCTGAATTCCCGTGCCTAGTGGGTGAGGGAGGAACTACAATTTTGACCCTTCTACATAGGATTCACTTTAGTTCAATGGAGGTTGCTGCTTTGTCTCAATACAGAAAAATTGGAACTTAAGATGACGCTAAAAACTCAACACAACCCAAGAATTTGTGAAAATGTGTTGCTCTCTGATAACTCATTTTTTTCTTGAGCAAAATCAGAACCTAATCATGCAAAATTCTTGACAGTTGTGTTCAATCATATCTTATAGATGTTATTGTTTTTTACCCCTCCAACAGTACTTTGCTGGGCTGTCCAACTATCATAGCTTCGAGAACACAGTCTTACCTTATTAGGCCCCAATCTTTTTGAACCAACACCCAGTTTGGGTTAAAGAAGCAGAGACGCACACTACATTCAAAATTACTCCCTGACTCTTAAAACTTTCTTTTTTGATGAAGCTCACAGATAAGGCTTAATTGGGTGACCTGGAGCAATCCCCTTAGTTATGCTGCTGCAAGCCAAAATGGCCGAAGGACCAGCTATTATGCTAAGAACATGACATCTCAACCCGCTCTAATTACTTATTATTGTCTTCATGAACTCTTTCTTTCTCTCTTTCCACAGCATGTGTCCCCAGCCTGGCATTGTTTTCTTTGTGTCACTGTCCTTTTGTCTCCCGCCCAAACCTGTCAAGACAAATTTTCCATTAATTTCCGAAACGGTGGTCATTAAGATTTCACCTTGGCTGTGCTTAAAATGAGAGATTGACATAGTCAGAAAATTTTTTTTAGTAACGTATCATTTGTGAGGCAGTTTTGCTTGAGTGTAAACCATCAATTCAATGTCTTTTGCTGTAGATTTGACTAATTTTTCCATTAGACCACTTTCATGCTCACACATACACACAGTGTACCTTGCTCCATTAGTGAGATGCTTATGGTATGTACAGTGGCCACGCTCATTAGTCAGCTTGCAGGTCAGTCAACAGCTTTGAGTCTCTATACCTCCAGGGCATGGCTGAAGAGCTGGAGAAAGGGATGCCATTTTAGCCAATGTTAAACCAGAAGCAGCAGCCTGGAGCAGTAGATAAGGGAGATGATTTAGATACAAATCATGCCATCTGCTATGCTGGTGAAAGTTTGTCCCACTATGGCAGCCATTAAAACTGCCTGCAACCACAAAGAACTTCAGAAAGAAAGTTTGAGTTGATATTCTTGTAATGAGAGCATATATCATGTTTAGAAAATTGTATTTTTTTGGTATTAGCATAACAGCATCTGGTTAGCGTATTACTTCTTATCACAGAGTAAGGGGGTGACACACAGGGGGATCATCTGACAACTTTCTTTTGCATGTTTTCAAATAATTCTTATAATATGCAAATATATGTCTTGCTGATTTATAAACAGAATGTATTCAGTTCAGAGCTATTTATACCTGATATATTATTGCTTGCAAGCATTTCTAAATGCATTTTATGCTCCAAGCCTCTGCATCATTCACTTAGTTCCGCTAAAAGAAATGAAACAGATTTTGCAGAATGGTAATATTCCAACATATTTTAGTCGTCAAATAAATATGTACAAACATGTGGCCTGGATTTTTGCATGTACACCCACAGATCTGCAAACACATACATACAAATGGACAGAATGCAAAATTCTCAAGTACATAGACCTTTTGAAGTTAAGCTAAAACACAGAGATGGGGGTGTTCTCAGAACACGATGTTACACATTGAATCCTAAATCTGCTCACATGGTTTTGTTTACTGTTCACTCTTCCTCCAGCAGCCAATTCCTTATCTCCAGTGCAAAATGTTGCCAAGAGGATTCAGGCATAAATCCTCCAGAAGAATGATTACCCCACTGTTGGCATAGCACAATTGTCCAACCATGTGTCTTATTTAAGGGGCTAAATGAGGTTAGATTATCTGCTTAGTGGGGGTTAAAATGACAAGTCTGGACTAGCTTTGAAATATCTCTTGACTTTTTTTTCAAAATTCAAATGCGCTTAAATGATACATCTAGTTCATTCCACCCTTCCATATTTCTCTATATGTGACCATAATGAGCCTATGCATCCATGTGTACCTCTATTCGAGATCCATGGTAAAAAGGACTCAAAAAATACTGTATTGGAGCAACCAGCGCCAACCTCCTGCAGTTCTCTGAATATACATGGATCATTTTAAATTCTTGTCTTTAATGACATTAAAGTCCCTGCATGGAGCAGTCAGCATGGCTTACTGCATTAAGACTGACATCTAGACACCCCACCAGTTTACCTGTCCCCCTTGCATAAAACTCTGCATAATTTATGTCAGGCCAAGAGACTGGCTCTCAATGTGTACCGAAAAAGCTCAAAGTTGACTGAAATGCCAAATACCTTGGCAGATTATCCCAGTGATCATGATAGATAAATGTTGAACATTGATTTAAAAAAAAATGTGTAAGTTATGAAGAGCAGAGACAGACCTCTTCACATGGATCTGTTGATAACAAACTTAAAATAGATGGTTTTGGGTTGTTTGCATGACTAGAGCATTTAATTTAGCTGCACTTGTCTTCATGATTGTTCTGAAGAGTAAAGGTTAATTAAATTGCCTTTGCTTCCACACTGAATAAAATGATTCAGAAGTATGCGAATGGAAGCCATGATAACAACCTGTTTGGCTTCTCAAAATACATAAGAAAGGAGCTCCTGTGATTATTAAATGATCTCATTCAGTGAAAATAGGAGATAATTCTATCCCACAATTTCATGGACATTACTTTAAAAGTAATGTATCTACTTGTATGACCTATGGTATATGTTGATCAATATAAAGAAAATATGGTGTGAGCATTGTGTTACATCAAGTGTGACAATACTTTATTAGAAACCTTTATTATGTGTTTTCTCACTGCATTGCTACATTGTGTTAGATTAAAGACACAAAGCTCATTGCATGGTGGCCATCTTGTCCTAAGTTTTCCAAATGTCTTTTACTTTCTATACTTAATCCTTTTATGTGTTCCAACAAGAAAGGTGAGGATTCTAGGAAAAGCTGATAGGAATTATTTTTTTAACTGATAAAACAGACATAACAGGATGGCTGTAGCTCAATGGGAAAAGTAGTCGTCTTTTCACTGAAAAGTTGTGAGATTGATTCCAGGCTTCCCCAGACTACATGTCGAAGCGCCCTTGGGCGAGGCACTGAACCTCAAGTTGCCTACTGGGGTGTGAATAGGTAAATGCACTATGTGGTGTAAACTGCTTTAAGTGGTCATCATGACTGGAAAAGTGCTATATAAGTATAAGTCCATTTCCAATTTTACATGTTTTCTGACCCTAAAAAATTTACTAAGAAAAACACATGTTCTGTAACTTCCAAAGTCAATCTCCTATAAGGTCAAACAAGGATGAGACATTATAAACTAACATTGTGTTCTGTTTGTAGAACCATCATGCTGCAAGTGTCCAAAAGAAGTTGACCCATTTAGCCATTTTGTTCACACCAATAATAGCCTATAATTGGATCCATAACTGTGGTGTCTGAAGGCAGTGTGCTGCAGGTTTAAGATGTTTCCCTGGTGCAATACATCTGACTGAAACTAACGAGTCTTTAAGGGGCTTATGCAAATGAGTTTAGTGTCATCATAACTTTAATTAATGACAATAACACATTTAGCAATAGATAAGGGGTTTTGTGCAATTTTCCAATTTGTGACTATCATTACTATTATTTGTTTTATTCACTGATGTTGAGCTACATTTACGTTTTCTGAAATGTAACTTACACTTTAGGACAGAAAATTCCTTCGTGTTTGTTCTTTTCACTGTGCTGGTTCCTTGTTCTTTCTCCACATGTCCTGTGTTGTCAGTTAAAAAGATAAGAACAAAAAAACACAGCCTTGTGCATCAAGCTGTTGAGGACCATTTTATTTGAATCTTGTTTATTGCCTAAACCTAAAAAATGCAGAACACTGGCATCTGAGGACCAAGCTTTGAAATCCCAGCATCATAACAAGGTCTATGCCGTCGGAAGCGACAGCTACGGGTACATCCCAGAATGCCCCCAATCCTCCTATGCCCCTATTCTTGAATAGACACAATACAATAATATAAAGACACACATGTTCAGTCACAAGGCTCCACCTGGTGTTGAAACTTTTAACCAGCCCGGTATGACATCAGGACAGGATGCATCCTGAGGTCATGACCTTTTTATTTGCACTTGATTTGAGGTCAAAAAATATGATCTGTCATGCATAAAGTGCCACCTGGTGGGGAAACCATAAATCCAATAATCATTCAATTCAATCCAGGTCCTAAACAGGTTTATCAAGTATCAAAATTCATTTGTAAAAACTGTTTGAGTTATCGCGCTCACACGAAGAATATTCGGCGGATGTGGCGACAGTCGTGATGAAACTATAATATCCCCAACACTCCGCGTTCAGGTTTATAATGATTCTGAAGTATATATGAGGTTTTGGGGTGACTAAATGAACTACATGGTGTCAAAATGGTATCCATAAGGTCACAGTGGTATCGTATAAAGAGTTTGCATCAGGTTTAACAATAAAGTTAACTACAAAGTTTTGATCACATGAAATAGGGACAAACTAACTTTACCTTTTATGTCATGAAAGAAAAATCCTGGTTTTACCCTAAAACAGTGTTTTGGATCAGTTTTCACCCGCAAATACAATTTTAAAAGTGCCAATTTTAACAGTATAGATGCTTTTCATCACAATTGGGTAACACATTTCAACATTTCAAAAATACATTTTTGGGGTGCGCTACCCCTTTAAACATCAGCCCAAACAACTGATTTAAAATCAAAAGGCATTTTCCTTTGATTCCATGTGTATGTGTTTTATCTTTGCATTATCAAAAACAAATGTCTTGAAAATGTCAAAACAAAGTGGGGGGTAATTTGCCTGGCGCTGGTTTTTACACTTATACGTTGAATGGAAATATTTTCCATTAAGGATGATTTAATGTGATTCAGTTGCAGCATACACCTATGCAGATTGGTAGCAACTGGTCATTTTAATTAGACAATTATTTGTGTAAGCACAGTATAAAACATAGAAAATGAGCTATCTCTTTGTGTCACACAAAAAATGAACATTTGGACAAAGTTATGCAGAACTGACAACATCAATCTATAAACTATTGTTTACTGGATATTAAACCTCAAATTACATACCATGTCCAAGCTGACACAGACTGAGTCTAATTTATTCCTATCACTTGAAAACACACCCCCAAGCTTAAGTGCAATCTCATTAATGAACATGATGCAATCTGGATCAAATTTGGATAAGAAGCCACACTAGCTTACCTATAAGGGAGCTCATACTCATGCTCATACGCCGCTCATACTGAGACCATGTGCCTCTGTGCCAAGATTACTTTTTACTCCCTTCTGTGTTACCGCATCAATTGAGGGGCAATTCAGCCTTTCCTGCAGGACAATTTAATACTCGCTTTTCAGGAGGAGTGGAGTGCTTCTTCTTGCAAAATCTAATAAGCTGTGTACTGATTCAAGAACCACACAGAAGATACAAGACTTAGATATAGCTTTCAAAAGCCAAACCTTCTAGACCTCCTATGATGCTACTCTTTGTTATGTTTCCTTTGTTAGAGACAAAATATGGTTGTCAGAATTTATGATAGCAAGTTATGTATTGTAGCTCAATGTTTCTGCCCCAAACCTGCTCTTTTCATCCATTTGGGGAAGATTTTCACAATGGGCTTGTAGCCCTGATTCTGGCACACATCTCTAGGCAGCCCCCATCAACGTTTCCTTCCCCCTACCTCTTTCTACTCTCTCATTATCGGTCTCTTGTGTCTCGGCCTGGACTTGTTCTCACTGTTTTAGTATCGATCGGAGGCTGACTCTTGGGTGTGAGCATGCCTGTGTGTGATCTAACGATCTAACAGTACTGAGATTTGTCCACATTTCTCTTTCAGCATACCTGAGCACTTGATGTTGAATTTTCTTTATGAAAGCCCAGCAATATGCCTGTTTTCAGTTAGAGACTGAAAACATAACGTTGCCCTGCCTTTAAGCTGTGTTTTATTTGTGTTTGTTCAGGATGCACTGTAAAGTGTGTGAGAATGTATTTGTGTTTCTATAGATATGGCAGATCTGCAGGATTTCTTTGATTCTCTGAATAAATGTAGTTTGGCATCTTCTTGAAAACAATCTAGATATATGGGCTTTTTCTCTATACTGTGGAATCCATCAGCTGTAAATCCTTAATACAGGCTTTGTTGAAAATATAGATATATGTGTGTGTCATTTATCACATTAAGTATTTTTACTTCGTGTTTTGACATTAACATTCAGTCATTGATTACCCTTGAGGTCACTGGACCCACATGCACGTAAAAAAATGGTGCCTGGCATTTTAACTGTTCTATGTTACTGAAACCATATGGGATCTTCAAAATTTGCCCAGTATACCCCCATCAGTACATACATAGCCCAGATTTAACCCTTATAGGCCCCTTTGGACATGCTGGCTGGGAACTTACTCCTCTGGAGAATTCAGAAACTGAGAATAATAATAGCACGTATTTGAGTTGTTAGAAGATGTCATAGTGCCCTGAGAGAACAATGGTACAGTTGGTTTGTTTCACAAAAACACATGATAAAGACTCAATGCAAAGCATTTTGGAAAACAGTGGAATACTTTAAATACAATTACTTGCAGGAACCTGGATGAACCATCACAAGCAAGCTCCAACCAATCAAATGAATTACATATTCAGTTTCATACAGTTATTCACTTCGTGTGAATTCATTACAAGTTATACTCTCCAACCAGATTCTGAATTAATGATTCAGCACTACACAAAGTTTATTTGTGTTGGGGTTTTTTGTTAGTTTGTTTTGCAATTAATGCTATATGATCAGATAAACTCCCCCGATCCACATTCAAGGCTTTGCACTGATCACATCACAGATGGCTTTATGATTAATCATAACATTAAATGAGCATCATTACAATGTAAAGCTTTGATGATTTAACAACTGCTTACAGTGTAGAAGGCTGCAACATGATTTGCATGCGAAAGCAAGGTTATTTAGAAAAGATGCAATCTGAGTGGACCTTTACAAACAGGAGGGGTATTTTAATCCAATAGATCAGAGTTCTGAGGAGCACTGAGTCATGAACAGAAAATAAAGACTGTGTAGTTTATATTTATTAAATTAATAGTGACTCGGTGATGCATCATAGTCATTTGGGAAGGAAATGAGTCATTTTTGTTCATTTTATTTCAAGTCATACATGGTAATGCACTTGTGATGTTGCTTGACTTAACAAGGCTAAAAGAGTTGCAGGAGTGCATTTTTGACAGCTGAAGGTTACGCGAGTCTTTCTGCTCATCTGAGGTAAAGAGATCACTACAGAGTTAAAAGCCAAAAGGCATATTTATTGTGTATTCGTGTGTGTAAAATAAACAGTAATTTAGATGTCCAACAAAACAGTAACACGTAAAGAACACTCCAACCTTTGACCATTTCTTTGCACTTGCAAATGTCAACTTGGTCTGATTCATTAGTTAATTTTTTTATGTCAAATGTTTTTGGGGAAAAATGCAATCACTTGCAGGTAAGAGGACTTGTTAATATATCACCATTGCTAAATATTAAGATTTTCCCCTAAAATCTGCCCTTAAAGCTGCTAGTAGTATACGATGGCTTAATGTTGTGGAAAGAACAGGCCAGGCAAGATGGATTCTCCCGTGGGTGTAAACTTGTGAATCTCAGTTTAAAGTGGCTGCCTCACTGATTGAATTTCAGCTTTCAGTGTGGGAAATTGTGTTTATCTGTAATGATTATTGTCTCACCATTATGCCAAGGTTTGAACCAGGAACCTTCCACTATGAGGTGACAGTGCTAACCACCACACAGCACCAAGTAATCCTAGTGAAAATCCACACGTTTTCAGCCTGGTGAGGACAAGGTGAGAGCAAAAAAGGTTTTTACAAAGGAAATCATTTAGGAAGAGCCCTTGAAGTCAGGACATAGAAGATTTGACTAGATGGTTGAAGTTGAAGCGATTAAATATGGGATTTTTGGCTCTTTAAAGGGAGACAGAAATCAAAGTACCATCTGACTTATTTTTGGCTTTTTCTTTTTTTTAGAATTCAATCAGGGGCAGCTCAATTTTTTTCAAGGAATAATCACTGGTTGCAGATTTGGATAATAATAATTTACACACTTTAGCAGTACATTCTTTGTTGATGGGAAGTCTGAAATATTGGTTATAATTAGGGATGTTTGATTTTGGCTTTCTTTCACTTTAAAGGTTTTCTAACAGACATCCGTGTTCCAGCCAACATTTATGTTACCAACACATGCAACATTTATACACAGTAATGTGCACACTGGAATCACTAATAAAACTAATCAGAGCATTGATATTTTCTAATTGCTTATCTTCTGCTGTATAAATAGGATCCACTGTATGCACACCAAGTCTCTGGAAACCTACATGAAACCAGAGGGGATGATGCTCCAACCAACCTCATTCAGACACTGCATAGCAGAGCTGCAAGGACTCACTGAGCTAATAACTAATGAAAAAGCTCAGACTTATAGAAAGCTCATTAAAGTGCAGTCTGCGATGATTTGTACACATTCTACCTATCTAGACAACAATGGCCCCCCAATTTACTTCTGTTTGCCTTTTCCCGTTCATTTTCTAAAGCTGGGATTATAGATGGCAACAGACTATCTTAGCCAAAGTAAGGGGTAAGGTACATACTGGGGCAGATTGGCTACCAGTTTCTCCCTTTAGGCTATTTTCATAATTCACATTGTTTGAAAAAAAAAAAATACATAAAATGACTTTTTGTCTCACATTGTTTGACAAGGAAACCTGCAATATGGATAGTTTGAACATATCAAGGGTGAAAGTCCATTCTGCAACTTGATTTTGCCTTCGAGCAAGCTTGTGCTTTGACATGAGCGTGTATGGACAGTAGGTTTGCTACAGAGGCTCTGCTGCTGATTGTCTTCTTTGTCTGAATCACAACAAAAGCACAGCCTCTGCAATAAGTTAGAATTTTTTTTGTCTCAGATTTAGTGCTCTATTTGCCACGGATAATACTTTTTCCTAGCGAGTGGAGAGTAAATGTTATTTGACGTTTAATTATATGGCAACCGATTGTGGCAAGCAAGTAGGACATATTGTCCATCAAAGGGAAAGGAGGCTTGAAGTCTTGAAGAGGGAAAGAAAAATAAACTGGGCCAAGCTTGGCCACAAAGACGAGCCGTCAGTCAGTGGCCTCATTTGTGGTCCACAGCTCAAACCTGCCACCCCTTGTGACATGTCTTACTTTATCTCTCTCTTTCCTCCACTCACACACACACACACACACATATAGAATAAGGCTGAACATCAGTAAGAGATTGCATTCTCAAACTTTCAAGTCCAAAAAGACCCACAAACTTGCATGCACACAAACACAGTTACAGATGCTTCTTTCTGAACTGCAGCTGGAGGGCCATGCTGCACTTTGCAGAAATCCCATGATACTAACGATCAGCCGCTGGGTATCTGCTCTTCTGCAACCCCCCCTAGCTCATCTCTCCATCTTCCTTTTTTCTGTTTTCTGCCTGTCTGTGAAACAGATGAGCACACAGAAATGCACACCATTTGAAGTTACTACAGAGGCTGCATCAATGGTTCAGAGACAATAGGAGATGTATGTTCACAGGTTCCCTTCTCAGCTAGCCTTGTCAGTTAAAAGCCTTTTAACAGCTGGGTTGAGTCTTTATTAAAACACTAGATGGAGCGGCACAAAGACCATTAGCATTCATACTCAAGCTGCAGACCAACAAGGCATTTTCACATTTCTTCTACACAAATTACCACACTCTCCTCACCAAAATAACTTGCTTCACCAAGGAAACCATTGTATTAAGTTTCTCTGCCCTACATCATGGCAGGAAGAACTCTTTCAGTTCGTGATTTCTTATTCTGTTTTGGATTGATTTTCTGCATCCATTGACATTCATGCATAATGACCATGAATATGAAATCAGTACTCTGGAGGGATGAGAAGAAGTCTACCATTGTTGTTTTTTTAATGGAGGGATTGAGGCGAGTCTTAAAAAGCAAAGAGCCAGAGCTGGACCAGCAGGGGTTTTTGTGTTCCTGGGGTCTCAAAGCAGCTTCCATGACAAACAACATCTGGCACCATCACGATGGTTTGATTGTTGTTGTGCTTGCATTGTGTTTTTCATGAATTAAACTTATTGCAGCTCACTTATTTCAGAGGTCTTAATTTCATCTACTTGTTTTCTCTGCCTACATGGTCTCACCATGCAAACTGGAGCTGTCATATTCGTCCATGATGGAAGGATCATTGTGGTATTGACTGATAGGGCTGGGAGGATTGATATAAATATTAATAGAATTGATAACAAACATAATATCAGTATTGTTTTGTGGAGGTCTGAAAAGCAAAGGTGGTCTTTTAATCTTGTGTTTCTATTGTATTTAAACTGCAATTACAGTGCTTTACAGTGCTCTCTTTCTCCATCACTTTCTCTCTCTATATAAATATATATCCATGCATCCATTTTCTACTGCTTATTCACATATATACATATATATATATATATATATATATTTATATTGTTACGACCCCCATAGGGTCTAGGGGTGAAAAAGGGGTCACAACACAAAATGAATAACAATTAATGGCAATTTATT
>JBAMHX010000014.1:24213166-24232458 GCA_037177515.1 Pseudomugil tenellus
GTGGGAGGAAGCCGGAGAACCCGGTGAGAACCCACGCTAACACGGGGAGAACATGCAAACTCCACACAGATAGGCAATATTCTGTGTAAACAGATGTGCCACTGACAACTGTGTGAAGCAGTGTAATTGACCCGGTACCAGGTCGACAAATGGACATAAGAATGTCCATATGTCCACCTGGTACCTGGACATGCTAGGCCGTTGTTTGATGATCAACTTTTTAGTTGTATCTTCTGACTTGCATGGCTACATGTCCTGAACACTTGGGTGAAGACAGGGTAGGAACTGTCAGCTGATCACCACTTGGTGGTGAGTTGGCTCAGATGGTGCAGAAGGATGCTGGTCAGGTCTGGCAGGCCCAAACATGTTGTGAGGATTTGCAGGGAATGTTTGATGGAATCCCCTGTCAGAGAGAGCGTCAACTCCCACCTTCAGCAGAGCTTTAACCATGCCCAACTGAGGAGGAGCAATGTGGAATAGTGGACCAGCTCTATTTCTTCTTCAGGGTGCTGGAGGGGGCATGGGAGTTTGCCTAACCAGTCTATGTGTGCTTTTTAAACTTGAAAAAGGCTTCTACCGGAGTTCTCCAGGAGCATGGGGTACTGGACCCCCTTGTGCAATCTGCCCGGTCCCTTTACGACTGTTGTCAGAGCTTTATCTGTTTTGCCAGAAGTAAGACTTGTTTCCAGTGAAGGTTGGATTCTGCCAAGGCTGCCCTTCATCACCTATCCCATTTATAACATATGGACAGGATTTCTAGTTGGAGCTGATATGTTGAGGGGATCAGGATTTGGTCTTTGCTTTTTACAGATGATGTGGTTCTGTTGGCTTCATCTGGTTGTGATTATCATCAGGTTGCAAATCACTCAATGTCTTGCTCGATTCGAGACCCCAGGGGGAGACCCAGGACACGCTGGAGAGATTATATCTCTCAACTGGCCTGCGAATGCCTCAAACCCCCTCTTCCCTGATGAGCTGGCAGATGTGGCATGGAAGAGGGAAGTCTGGGCTTTCCTCATTAGGGTTCAGCTCCTGCGACCCAACCGTTGAATAGTGGTAGAGAATGGATTAATGGAATTATTTAAGAGATAAAAAAAATCAGCAGAAGACAGGTTAATTGTCAAAGTCTATAAAAATTCCCATTTGTTATAAAATTCTACTGGGATGCACATTGGGGTTTGGTTTGTGTCACTGTTCATATTCAGCAAATGTCATTATATCGTAACAGGTTTGTTTAAAAGAAATCAGATTGTCTGCAATCACTCATTTCAGGTATCATTGCAAAAATTACTCTGAACCACATCCCCGAGATAGTAAGCTAAGCCATGAAAGTGAAAGTATAGAACTTATCAGCAGACACACAAAGTAAACTCTTGCTCAGGCACATTTTACTCCAAGCACATACTAAAACAGAATCTGAATGTCAGCTTCAGCTGTCAGAAAGTAAATGATGGAGCTCAAATTTTGTCACTATAGAGAGCAGAGTTGGGTTATAAGGGGTCTCTGGACAGGTTAGATCACTGTGCTATTTATCTCTTTAACTATATCTATCACTCGCTGTCTCACTCAGTCAACCAACTGTCATAAGGAAAGCCAACAAGTATGACATTCAAGTGCTGTGAGCAGAATGGTAAAGTTAAGAATTATGAAAATATGCAAGCTTTAATTAATTGTAAATACTTTTTTCCTTATTGGAACTTTTTTATTTTTCAGGATTGCTGTGATTCTAATGTTTTTGTGCCAATGTTCTGAATGTTTGTTGATGCAACTTGTAAAGGAGCTGCCGTCTTGGCCAGGTCACTCTTGAAAACAGATTTTTAATCTTAATGAGGCTGACCTGGTTAAATAAAGGTTAAATACGTAAAATAAATATATAATTGTATGCTGTTGGTTTGAATGGATTTGCTTTAATCACCAAGCTCTAGCTGTCTTATTCTATTTCCTCCCACATATCTTGGACCAAAACATTACTTTTTGCAAACAAACAATAAGTTAATTCCAACCATGTTTGTGTGTGTATAAGATCTGAAAATATATTGAGTTTTCCTATTAATTAAATGTTACATAGCCACAGGATGAACTCTCTTTTTCCATTTAAATGCACAGCATTCATGCTAATTAGAGACTGGCAGCCCAGCAACAGAAAGGCTTTCCAACATGCATTTAGAGTTCTATTTGCTGCTCTGCCAGATTGCGTAATGCGTTCCAATCACCTCGAGATGTCTAAGATATTTATTCTTTGTTTTTCAACAGTTTCCAATGCAGGCCAAATCTGATTTTCATTTTTTGCAAACAACTGAAGCATTATAAGAGATCTGACACACACTATGTACTTACCTTGTTACACAAACATCCAAAGGATAGCGATCTGAATTAGTAGTGCCAAAGAAACCACTGCTTAATGCTTCTGCACTAAATAGTGCAAGATACCTTTTCATCATAGTTGTAAAACAACTGCTTACAGCATTTATACACATATTTTGATTAACAGTAAACTGAAAAGAAAGTCCAACAACAGTTATAAATCGAGTCCATTATCAAGTGGCTACCTCTGTTGGACAAAACTGCAACTCAACACACCTCTCATTCGCTAGGGGCTTCACAGCAATTACCATAGACTCCTATGTAAAAAACAACTTCACAGCTCAAATAAGCAAGACTACAGCCTCATACAGAAACCACATTAAGCTTAAAAGGTCAGGTTAATCTTCATGACAACTGTGAAGGGGTAAATTGTTTTTAATATTCATTTGTTTGGGCGTTATTTATTATTGAAATTCTGCATAATTAGGGTCATTCTTGATTGCCAGGTATCTGATATCTGCAGCAAAAAGTGAGTGGCACATAACTGGTTTTTAGCTAGCTAACAGTATACTATACCAATAGCTGGCAAACAGTGTAAGGTACCAACAAGTAACCTTTGTTAACATGTTAGCTCCTATTAGAGTGAAGTTAGACACTTTCTTCACTTAGCTAGAGACAGCTTGGAGTTTAATAGATGTCATTCATCAACATCCATCCTCACAACCCCCTTTCAGCTCCACAGTTCAAGGTCAGTATAGCTCAGGTCAATATACATTGTGATATACAGTGCTTGTCAGTTTTGGGAGTACCAGTGTTTAAGTATAACAACATTAATAACTGTGTAATTTTTAAGGTAATCGAATTAATCACATTTCCCATCATTACAACTCTGTTGCTGTTACTAATAATATTTTTGTATTACTATAATTTGAGGGAATTCAGCAAAGCCGTGTCAGGCTTTCTGACAGCCACACTGCCAGGAGAGCAGAAGTCTGATGATTGATGACACCCTTGCAAATGCCACGATGATTGGCTGGGTCGGAAGATACCGGGCTCCGGGAGTGCTCTGCTTATGCTGGTTGTTTCACTGCACGCTACAAACACAAAGGCTGTGTCTCAATCATCTGATCTACATACATTAAAAGTGCAGATATGAAGTACGCATTCATCATAGTGTTGTCCCAATTCTAAGGGTGCTTCGGATCCACAATTCAAATTTGCATTTCGTTTAGGGGCGAATTAGCTTAACAGCTTATCCTTAGCTTTTCCTCCATAGTCTACAATCAACCAAAAGTCATTGTGCGCCAGATAGAAAAGAAATATGTTGCAGTGCTGAATAGAAATGACGTTCCAGTGTGCGTTGGTGTGAAAAATATTACAGCGGTTTATTTCTGAAACACAGAAATCACGGGCACATTAGCGTGTTGCTATTTCTTACCACGTATAGGTCTCACTGGGCTTACTGAGCTGATTTTTTTTTGTTTGCTCTCTCAGGACCCCACAGCTGTCTAAGATGTCTGTCTAAAATCATCAGTGTTTTTACTGAGAATAATCCTAAATGCAACTTTGTGTATCTCAGAACTTAATCAACACCTAATTAGATTACATTACAGACTGAACAGTTTTAAAGTCACCACTTCTTTCCCTTGAAGGAAGGGTCACAGGAGTTAAATGTCCACAGTCCACACTCTATGCTAATACTCCTTTGGGTCCCCACAAATAGCAGCAGTTGAATGCTGGAGAGAACATTTTATTTATGCATATAATTACAAATAATTACTTTTATAACCCACATTTGTTCTAGCCATAGACTGTAGGTTCCAGAGGTTCCAGCAGACTAGTTGGGACAGCAGCAGCACTGTGTCACATAACCACAAATGAATTTCATTAAATGCATCATTATTTTTAACTGACGTTGATTTTTTTTATTTAGACACACATATAACTAACATGTAAAACTAAATAACATATAACTATACAGAGAATTGCCCAGTACTTTTAATTTTATTTATTTATGTATATTTCTTTGTGTTTTTGTGATATGTGGGATCATTAATTGGGTAAACAACATAAAAAAATTGCTAGGCAACGGAGATCTGGAGCACATCTGGAGCACATCTGTGATGCTGTTTCAAACAACAGGCACACCAGTTACTTTGCCGGGTAACTAATTACTTTTACTGTATGGTCACTTTATAGATCATTTTATTTTATAAAGTGGTCTATAACCACAGAAGTCTCTGCTTTGTGCCACATTTTTTCATCTTTGATCAAATGTTTGTCGTGGCTAGGCAAAGTAAGAAGGTGAAAATGCTGTCTGAAGAGGCCAGAAAGAAAAAAAAACAGGAAAGGGATTACTCCAGAAAAAAGACAAGAGTTGACCTTGGCAAAGAAGTATGGAGGAAAAACCCACTCTCTGTTTGCCTCAGTATTATCAGGTTGTTAAGACAGCTCTTTGACTGTTGTTCAAAGAGACCAAACTGTGATGTACTTTTTTTTAAAAAAAATTTCAGTCAGTGTTTCGATAATTTGACTACATTTATTGGTACAAAGCGGGTAGCTTTTCACAGAGACAATTAAAGACAATTAAATAAAGATATCGGAAATCTCTTTAAAATCACACCAGTTGATTAAAACCATAATAAAAAAGCAGTTACCGGTCGGTGCAAGATCAATTACCTTGAAGGGTACCTTGTATATGTGTTTATCAATGGTTTTAAAAATGAATTGTTTTTATTATCTGTGATGAGGTTTGAAAAGTAAAGAGTTCTTAGCTGTTTGATTGTATTATTATAAAAATTGAGTTGTTCCCTTAAAATGTAAGGAAACAACTAAGCTTTACTAAGCTTTTCCAACTTTATTTTCACCTCCTCTTTCACCATTGTTTTGCACTTTTCTGACTGACATCACACTCTTTGTTTCACATCTCGCTCTATCTTCTTTTCCCCAAGGCCTTATCACTTCCCTAACACCACCACCATAGAACCCAGCACACATTCAGTAACACAATTTGACACACACACCCAAGATCCATCCTTCATTTTAAAATTCCCTTAAAATGAATGAACTGTTAGTTTTGTTTTCCTCCATTTTCTCTCTGCTCTCCTGCAGGTTCTCTTTAATTTTTTTATTTCTTTGCTTCTCAATGGTGTTCTGAATTGGTTTCTTAATATTTTAATTTTAATTGAAGCTGCTGAATCAATGGCTATTTTTAGTTTATTGTTAGAGAGGTCAACAATAAAATCACACGATGCAGGTAAAATCTGAGCACAGGTTTGTTTTAAAATGTCTTTAAAATTTGCAGCCACTTCAGAAGTAATATATTGTTTCCTCACAGTTCTCACTGAAACTCCCTGTTGTAAAACACTGATGATGTTAGAAAATACACAATAGTGGTCAAACACAGCCAGGTCAACAACAGAGGACACACCAGTGGACAGGCCATAAGTTATGACCAAGTCCAGGGTGTGTCCTCTGTTGTGTGCCGGCTGTGTTGCGTGCATTTTATTTAAAATGTTCCAAAACTCAGTGGCATAGTGATCACTATTGTTATCGGCATGAAAGTTAAAATTGCCAGTTATTAAAATGCTATTATACTTAACATGTATGGCTGATAAAAATTCAGAAAATTCTTTAATAAACCACAATGGAGGGTTTGGTGGTCTGTAAAATGTGCTGGTAAAAACATGTGGGTTGTTAAAAACAAACGAATGTGCTCAAATGAAGTATAGCTTTCTAATCTTAATATATTTGTTGATATTCATTGTTGAGCAATTGATGCTGTTCCACCACCTTTATACTTCACCTGGTAGAAAATAAAAAATAGAAATTTGCGGACAATGTTTCAGTATGAAATGGCTTTTGCCTCCGTACCTAGTTTCAGTTAAAAAGAGAAAAATTACCCAAAATCAGATCATTGATAATAAAAGATTTGTTTAAAAGTGACCTGACATTTAAAGAGCAATGTTTAGTGTTGCAGGAGGGTTTGGTTGTGACTGGATATGGGTTCTGTAGGCCTAAGGGTGCGGTGTGTATTGGTCAGAGACAAAATGTATGGAAATATGGAGGGGAATGTCTATCATTTCTGTTGGTTATGTGTACTGGTATATGATGTGTCAGAGGGGAAGTTTTGACTGGGGAAGGTGTGTAGTGGCTGGACCATCAATCAGAAAAAGCTTTGCAAGAGTATATGATAAGATCAATGTTCATGGCAAGAAAATAGGAACCTGTTCGTTTTGGGTGTAAACCATCTGGTTTAAAAAGGTATGGTTTATGGTTTATTGTAGAATGTTGTGCAGTTGTCAATGTATGGAATATTGAAGGAATGACTTTTAACCAGATATAAAGTTGTCGGATGCGACTGGACTTCATGTCACTGTAGTGGGGTGAAGATAATTGGCCAGATATGATACAATGTGGCTTTAGTGGGGTCAAAGGACCCCACATGAGCGAGAGAGGCGGTAGCAAAGCCTGGGATTCCTTATGAAGTAGTGCAGATGTTGCCCATCATGGGACCCACAATGGGAGAGGAGGTGGAAATCTTAGTCGTTGCCACAGGTGGAAGTTTGGTTGCTCCAGCATCAACAGGTGCACCCTCTCCACCCGAAGAGCGGCAAAGCCCAGGGTGACCACTCACTAAATCCTTCAGCAGCTGCCGAAACTTTGCTGATGATGAAGTCCTGTAAGTACAAGACAATGGTGGTATCTTGGCTTCTCTTAATGGTGTGGTGGTAAGATAGTATGTTTAAGAGGGGTCCT
This sequence comes from Pseudomugil tenellus, assembly GCA_037177515.1. Classification (NCBI taxonomy): domain Eukaryota; kingdom Metazoa; phylum Chordata; class Actinopteri; order Atheriniformes; family Pseudomugilidae; genus Pseudomugil; species Pseudomugil tenellus. Next base: position 24,220,229 of record JBAMHX010000014.1, read on the forward strand.
CACATAGCTGGGCAGGGTCTCTACCCTGTCTGTGGCACATTGCACCCTATTTTACTGTGGCCGTCGCCATTTCCTTCTTACACACTGGCCTGCTGCCTCCTCTTCAGAGCCGTCAGTTGTATTCCTATGTTATCTCCACAAAACAACTCCTCCACTGTCAGCTGCACATTGGTTCACCACTCCAAGTTTCTAGTCCCACTACAAAAACTGGCTTTAAAAAACATGGAACATTAACCTGTCAAGAATTCCTAAAAAAAGAAGTAAAAGAAGCCTACTAAGTAAGAATAATTATCTTACTTTAAAAAAAAATAACCATATGTGTCCTTGATTTGAGATGTTTAATCTTACTTAGATTTTAGATTTTGCAGTACACTGGTTGTCCAAGCCCTAACTCAATGTCCCAACACCTGTAGTTGATATCTAATTATGATTGGAGGCAGAGAAAGAAGGTAACCTCACTCTAAAACAAACATTCAGATTCCATTATAAAGACATAATGTCAATTCTATAAAACATACCATAAAATGCAACACAAAATACAAATAGAAGAAAACCCCAAATGAGCCATCCTATGATTCACTTATTTATTCATGCTCAACGTTAAGGTATTTCACCTGCTGTTTAATAGAAGCTAAATGCAGTTGGTTAAAGCTGGTTGGCTACAGGCCAACATGAAAGTGAATGAGCTTGTGTGCATGCAATAAATGAACTTTATATAATTTTTTAATTTTTGTAAGCAAAAGAATGATTAGCAGCTTGCCTGGCAAAAGTGGTCTGTAAACACGATACCAGAATATTGATCAAGACAGTTTAATATTTCCTCAGTGTTGTGTCGCCTATGGGAAATTACAGGTTTAGCACCACAAGTCCTCAGTAACCAAATTTAAGGATCTAAGATTTAAACATTCAACAAACACCACAATTTCGTTATCAGTGTATGTGCATCTAATCTAATAAACCTAAAATTAAGGTAGGTTGCAAATCCTGGTGAAAATGAGATGCTTGGCAAAGGTCTGCACTCATACAGTGCTTTAATAGTTAGAAATACTTCAACTGCAGAAATTGGGACATATAAAATATAATATTAAGCAATAACATTTATGCAAATTTCAAATAAATAACCTCTTGATCACAGATGTAGAGGCATATGGTAGAAATGTCCAATTAGTTGTTTGAGGAGGTTAAAGAAAAAACCTAATTAATGTTATCTGCATGGGATGTAGCACTGTAGAAATAGATTTTCTCTCTGGCTAATTATGTAGCTGTCTGGACTGAACCCTTCTGTCTCCTCTTTAACTGGCTGAAAAATGATCAGGGAAAAAAATGACCCAGTGAGTGAGTGTAGCCTTTGACACTCAGAGTACATAAACAACCATTAGATGCTGCAGCAGAAATACATGTATAATGATTTAACTGCCTTCACTCTTCTTGATTCTTTGACAAACACTGACCCCAGCTTGTGTCTGTACAGTTTTATTACATTTTAGAGGGCCAGATCTCGCATTCTTCGAGCACTTTGATTAGTGGTTAAATAAATTAAAAAGTAATGACATTCCAATCTGTTTCTGCTTTCTCTGTTTATCGCTAATTAACAAATGTTAGCATTCTCATATGCCAAATTGAGATAATGATCACAGAAAGCATATTTCTCACCAAACACCAGAATGGTAACACTATTAAAGTGATCGAAAAACAAAGCATGCACTATGTGGGGCTGTATTAATTGTACACAAATACTGTCATGCCCTGCTCCGGACTCTACCAGCCCAATCACCATCACCTGCCACCAGAGTCGTTATCCCAGATCACCTGCAGCTGTTCCTGATTCACTCACAGCTTTAAATCCCTCAGCTCACCACTCACTCCTTCGTCGGACATTGAATGTATGAATGTTTCATCAACCTATGCTTGTTCCTACTGCTCCTGGCCTTCCCTGTTCTGGATTCCCCATAGTCTGCCTTCCTGCTCCTCGTCCCTGCATCCCTCCTGGACTCCTCCATCTTCCATACAGGTTTTTGTTCATCACTCCTCATTGGTCCTAATAAATCCTGTTAACCTTCCCTTTGGCTCCGGCTCTCCATCGTTACAAATACGCTACATATACAGAACCTGCTGTTCAGAAATCACTATAATTTAGAATGACTGAATTTAAATTATGTTTAAAAGATTCAAGGCACCTCATTATTTTGAAATCACATTTTTTCTTAAGTTTTATTACCACAATAACACAGGAACTTAACAATAACTTAATTTCTGGCACGCCTCTGATGTTAAAAGGAGGAAAAGGAGACTCATTAGGGTTTGCAATTGGAATCTGTTACCATTCCTCTTTTACCAATTCAACAGACTTCTGGGATGTATTTACCTTGAATAACAACAGTGACTATGTTCTGTGAATGTCTGAGAAGGCTGTGGAAAAGTCATAATGCAAGCCAGTTCAATGGTGACCTGAAGCAATACAGACTTTCAAGCCACATAAGGCATATTGTGCACTTTCAGCTATTGTGTTCTTTACCTAAATCATGAAAAATGAGCAATGGGATGAAATGAAAATACTTTGACATGAAAAATAAAATTCTGTAGTCATTTGATTCAGCTGGTTGTGGTTTTTCAGCCACTGGCAGGATGTTTCCTACATCACAGGACTTCTCTTCTGACTCAGACTGGTGTTGAACAGGTGCTGGAGAATCAGACATAGGTGTCTTGAGAAGTTTGGGACTGAGACCATCTGGACCTGCAGCCTTGTTCTGGTTCAGTTTCATCAGTTTTTTCATGATTACAGTAGACAGAGTGGAGGTGGAGGCAGAGGGGGTTTCAGGAAATCCTGCTGTGGAGGAAGATGAGGTTGTGGTCAGGTCTTTGACTGAGCTGCAGGGTGACAGAGTGGAGATGTAAAAGGAAAGCTGTAGGCTCGTGGAGTTAGAGTATGGGCTCATTTCAGCTAGTAGTTCAATGTCTCTTGTGCAGATCTTCTCTTTAACAGTAACATGTCAAAGATCACACCAATGCTGCTTAACCAGTAATCTACTGCAACTCCACCACTCTTTAGTTTTCCACTGAGTTGTTTATTGCGTTCTGCACGGACCGTGCTGATGTATTACAGTTTGAGATATGTTCCGTTAGCACCTGGAGATTGTCAGTTGTGTTAGCTAGGGAGCTAACGTTACCCTTCACAACATTTGGAAGAAACAGTTTAAATCTCCACTATTTATCTCTGCAATACAATAATACATAATAAATCACAATAGGATACGAATAAAGTGACAACCCTCTGGAATGTCCTCTGTAGATCACATGGAAAGAACGTCAGTGCAATGACTAACTGTGTGACAGGTTGTATCAACTTCTCTGTGGTCAATTTTGTTCCATCAAGAGCAGTAAGGTCCTTCTCCAGTAAGCCCAGGATCACCAGTGACCCAACCGGGAAATGGGTCACTCCAAGCCCTAAAACTGGTTGCTATGAATAAAGGTGTATATTATTGGTAGAGAAAGAAGCAATTCTACTGTCTTTATGTAGTACTTTAACTAAAAATGTCATTAAAACCTAAGGAAATGGTAAAAGGAACAACGAAAAATCACAATATATCTCCTTCAATATCAGAAATCACTGCTAAATTTTGTTTAAATATAATCTATAGAATAATGTATGGATATGTAAATGACAAGCTAATATATCTGATGTATCACACTGAGATTAAATACCTGCAGTAACAACACAAGATGATTCAGATCCAAATGAGTTATATTAAAGCTCTGATATCCCAATTAAAATACTTTCTGCCTCATTGACCAAACTGCTGAAACTAACATTAAGGATAGGACTTTCTTTCATTACAGTGTTTTGAAATAAATGATGGGTCCTTTGAACAGTGGGAGATACAGCTCCTGTTTAGTGATTCACCTGAGACTTAGAACTCATAGACATTAGCTGAGCAGATGTTCTGTGTTGGGGGAGCATCCACCTCTCCTTTCTCCTTCCACTCTTCCCTGTGATGTAAGGTCCCCCTGGCATTTTTTTCCACAACCCAGAAATTCACAAACAACGTCCTTGTAACTTATTTCTCCCCAAACTACTTTCCACCATCTGTTTCAGAGCAGGTCGTGTACTGAGCGGAAGGGGGAAATATTGAGAAAGAAGGTAGAGGGAACGAAGGACATGCTTGACAGGCTCTCCACTATACTCCCAGGCACTACGGATGCATTCAAGAAAAGCTGGCGTCCCATGTTGGTTGACAACAACAGAAGTACCTCACAGCAACCCTAACTGACAGCTTGCCAGTGCCAGTTTTTATTTGCTAACAAGCACATCAAGTTCCCATTAACATCCTTGTAGCAAAAACAGCATGAGGTCTGCATTAAGAGGATTCAAGACAGACTCATAAAAATTACATCAGAAAAAGTGATGCAACCCACTGAACCATAGCAGTTTTGGGAGTAAGTCTGAGTTTCCATAAATAAAGACAGGCAAACGTTTGGGGGAAATATTCCTTTTTATATTCTGATCAGTATTCAGGAGAGCAGCGACCCTCTATTATCCTCTAAAAATAGTAAGAATAGAAGGATTCATATCTGAACTCCCACTATGCCATGTCTTTCTTTCCTTCTTTTTTACAAAAATACTTATTCTCTAAGCCTCTCCGATTTTATTTCACCTCCTCTTTCACCATTTTTTTGCACTTTCTGACTGACATCCCACTCTTTGTTCCGCATCTCGCTCTATCTTCTTTTCCCCAAGGCCTTATCACTTCCCCAACACCACCACCATAGAGCCACGCACACACTCAGTAACACAATCTGACACACACTCCCAAGACCCGTCTTTCATTTTAGTTTCAGGCGTCTGTCTCTTCAACTCCAGCGGTGTAGCCAGATAGCTAGCTGTCACAGCCTGGAAGCTGCCTACCTCTGATTATGCTATCATATTGCCCTGCCGATACAGTTATCTTTCATTTCGACCAAGTGGAATCCAGTTTCATATTGGTCATTAATGTTTAACGAGACAGGAGTTTAAAGGCGGGTGTGGGGAGCCAGTTAGCCTCAGGGTGTTATCTGGTTCAGTTTTCAGTGAGTTTGATAGGACACTTTGTACACAACATGTGTATTAGCATCAAACTCTGTAGCTATAGAGTTTGATCAAAATCAGACTCAAATCTGGAATATATCGGAAGTAAACTGATTATCCAGTGAACAAAATGTTCTTGTAGCTGCAATCCTATCTCCCAGCATAAAAATACAGAAAAAAAACTTTTGGTGTTACATATGGCAACTTTTAGTATTTTATTAGTAAGAGAGTTCATCAAGAGTGCAGCATCACCAGTCAACTTTATTGCAAGTTTGTTCACTTTACACTCATAAAAACCACCATTACAAAAGTATATATGTAATTATGCTGGCAGGAAATATTAACCATAAAAAAATATTTCTTTGGAATTTTTACATTTCTCAATTTTCTCTCCAAAACTCCAAACTAACTACATAACCTTATTCATTCATTCATTTTCTGTACTGGTTTATCCAATTCAGGGTTGCGGTGGAGTTGGAGCCTATTCCAACAATAAACAGGCAAGAGGCAGGGTACACCCTGGACAGGTCACCACTCCATCACAGAGTCAATACAGAGACACCAACAATCATGCATTCTCACATTCTTGTAATTTAGACAAGCCAACTAACCTCACATGCATGCTTGAAGAAAGCCAGCGTAACCGGAGGGGAAGGAGATCTCAGGCCTAAGGTCTAAGACATAACACAATCCCTTCCCGCCAGCACTCTGACAATTTACTGTGCTGTCAGTTATTTGTATGCAGAGTGAAAATGGCCATATCTGGCAAAATTGAAAAATCTTTATAAAATTCTTGATCCAATTGGTGGTCTGGGTCACGCCCATAATTTAAATGTATCTAAATTAGACCAAATCCCAATCTCTAGGAAAAAAAATAACATTATAAAAATCCATTAGTTTTTCGAGTAAAATGAATGGATTACACTGGACAAATAGACACACAAATCAACACAGCCAAATACAATTTGTAAAAGTATACAACCAATGATATTCTTTCATCAACAATTGTTCACTATGGATGTTCTAGCATGGTCATTCTGTAATCACAGATGCACAGCTCCATATTTCCCTGACAAGGACAGACCTTTGAATCAAATTGCAGCCAATGACTTTGTAGAGTCCTAGCATGGTGGTTTCTTGACTTCATATGTGAAATGAGTAAAGTTTGTACAGTTAAATATCAGCACCCACATAGACCGTCTGGCAGGCTGTTTTATGACTGAGAACATGGTAGCTTAGATTTTAGTTTCTACCAGCAAAGTTACTTTCAGTTTTGACAAATCGCTTTGCGTGTGTTAAAATCATGTATTTACATGTTCTCATCCCACTCCACGCAAAATTGCGTGTGAATGCCCCAATTTACATATTCATTGAGGCAAACATACTAACTCAAGGAGGATGTGCAATTTTGCACCTTTGGAAGATGCAAACCCTTTTACTCACTGTTAGTAGATCAGTTTGTACTTTTTTTAGCGTGTGCAGTGGGTTTGCACGCGTTTTAGTACATGCAAACCTTTAGTAAATCTGGCCCCTAGTGTTTTGAAGGCTACTTAAGATGATTTCACTCAGTATGTTACAGGCAGTCACTGTTTTTGAACATCAACACCTGGCAACCTGACAACTGCAGTATTAAGGTCCTCTGTGTTTGTGCTGTTGGAAATTATCACTTTCTCTTCCTATTTCTCTCTGATACTATTGGAACTAAATACAGGCTAACATAGAAAAAATTAACAGAAATGCCAAACTAAAAAGAGAAATGAAACTGAGCTCTCAAGTTCAGCTAGAAAGAAAAAAGTTTATTTATTAAGGTATTCTCTACTTCATAACCACTGTATGAGCCATGGTGAGGTATAAAAAAGAGGGGCTGACCCGAAGCTATCCCAAAGCTAATGTTTTGCACCCGCTGTATAAACTAAACCAGCGCAGACAGATAAAACAAAGAGAAATGTATGTTATAGATTACAAAATTATTGTAGTGCACCTACAATGCTAATCTTAAAGCTGCTGAAAATGTAATGCGAAAGTTGAAACTGAACACATTAGAGCTAAAATGCATGGAATTAAAGTTGAAATTAATCATTAATAAAAACATTACAAATGTGTAGTTAGAGTAGCATATGTAAACAGCTTTATAATGAAAGATTTCACAGAAATGGCTATGGCGTCCTGCAGCGGTGATCCGGTCAGGCTCACCAGGTTACCTGCTTTGGCAGGGTGGCTGTGGTGGATAGGTTGTTATAACGCGTTGAGTGGATTCGGATAAACCCTGACCCAAGCATCACAAGCATGCCGCTTTGATGCATTATTCTAACCCTGTGGCTGAAAAGTAACCTACAATATCACACCAAAAAGCTCATCACACAGATCTTTGTGAGAACATGAATAAATGTGGCGTGCCTCTGGGAGAAAGATTTATGAGCTTCGCAGTGTGGACTTGTTTTTGATCTGTGACCTCAGCAACAGAATTTGTAAGCACAATGGAGGGGTTTTGAAAGAGAAGGATTTTCTTTTCTTTTTTCCAACATGATTGATGTTAACAGTACGAGGCTATTTCATGGTTTTAAAGTGCATTTGTTAGTGTAAACCAGATCAAAGGGTCTTTTTTGACTATGTTTGTCTCTCTCTCTCCCCTTTTTTCTAAAACCCTCATAACCCAAAATATTGATAATCCTGAGAAAACAATATTTGTCAAAGATTGGTTTCCTTATAGAGACAAAAGGTTTAATATACTTCAATCATTTTTTTTTGTACATGACATTTTTTGTGAATCTTTTTTTTAAATTTACTAGTAGCACTTTACATTACAGCTCTGTAATTATATGGTAATATTGTGGTAATTTCAGGGTAATGAAGGTGAATTTCTTTATGTAATTACTGGAAATTAGCTTTACTTACAGGTAATAATAACCAAGTAATAGCACAGTTGTAGTCTATGTAATAATGAAAACAAAGTTTCTCATTTGTGAAATCTTTCACATATAGGACAAAGGTTTCACAAATCAGAAGCTATGAATCTGAAACTAACTTCAGCCTACAAGGCATCTTTGGTTCAGAGAATGCAAGTGAACAAGGCTGTTGGAAACATTAGCGTTTTGTCCACAACTATGATGTATGCAGAGTTTACAGCTCGGTAAAGGACGCTAGAAGCCTTGCAGAAGAAAAAACGTCCTGTTTGTTTTTGTTTTACTGTTTCAGAATGATGCACTGTGTGAAATGTGTGTAAGATAACCTCAGTTAGCCCATTAGCCCGCTAGTACATCTAAACAATGTTTTAATGTGTCACACACATACAGCCTATGGTCACACAGCGCTGTGCACAAAAATATGTTAACTTTGTAAACTACTTAAATCAAGTCGTGATGAATTTGATAAATTATATATTTTTGCAAGTCTAAGTTCTTCGCATGTGTTTTGAGTTAATTAGTTGATCAGGGTCTGGCACTATGGCTCTTCAACATTAAAGTTTTCTACAATATCCTAATTTTTTGAGACACTGCATTTTGGTTCTATAAGCCACAATTATCAATATTTCAAGGAATGATGGGTTAAAATGTTTGACTATGTGTAATGAATCAATATGATATATGGGTTTTACATTCTGAAATGACTGATGAAGAATAATAAACTTTTTCATAATATTCTAATTTCCTGAGATGTACCTGTATATACAATTATACAGCTGTAGATATGATGATCAACCTTAGTTTCTATGTATTGGGATGTAATTAAACATAAATTAAAATAAACTGTGACAGTTATTAATTATGTCTAAAAAAGTTAAACCATACTTAAGGTCTGGATGAAATGGACTCATAACTCCCTAACCATCGTCTGAGAGCAGATGAGTCCCTGGTGAGGACATGTGGTTCGTTCAGAACTGTAAACTTACAACCATGGACTAGGCTGTTAAGGATCCATTCGAGGGGGTGGGACGGCGTCGAGCCACCGATGATTCGCGCTGGCGCCTGTTTTGATGTGGGGAGGCCTGTCCAAGGAGTTCATAGCCTGAATTTCTCTCTCTGGATCGATGGTGTGGTGGCGATTATGAATCATTAAGGCCGATGATGAAGAAAGGTTCAGTAAAGTCGCAAAAAGGAAAAGATTGTGTCTTAAAACCTTAATTTGTGGAACATTCTAACTTCCGGGCAGAGGCTCAAACTTAGTTACAGAAAGTAGTTAACCTTTATTTATTATCAGGTTTTCCATGTGCTCGGACCATGAGGGCATGGCCCTTATATTTCTCTGTCTTAAGCTGAATCAAAGTGGAAACTGGAAGTGTTCTTAACACATATCTCCAGCAGAAGAGCTGATAAGAAGAGAAGTCCAAACAGAGAAAGCCAGGAGTGGGGTGCTAGGGAAGAGTTTTGCAAGCAGCGTTTCTGTGTCATTCATTGCAGGATGGTTTTTGCATGGACAGAGAGCTTTGCATTCAGGTTCCACATTTGCATATCAGTGTCTGAAACCTTCACAGTTACATCTAAATAGACACAAGTTATGTTAAACATTTTTAAACCTTAAACTGAAGAATATAAATTAAAACATGAAACACAGATCAAACCATTAAAATCAAGATCTATCCATCCATTTTCTACCGCTTATTCCCAAACGGGGTCGCGGGGGGGCTGGAGCCAAACCCAGAAGCCAACGGGCGAGAGGCGGGGTACACCCTGGACAGGTCGCCAGTCTACAACCACACATACACACACTCACACCTAAGGACAATTTAGAGTCCCCAATTAGCCTATCCCCAAGGTGCATGTCTTTGGAGTGTGGGAGGAAGCTGACGAACCCCGGAGAGAACCCACGCTAACAAGGGGAGAACATGCAAACTCCACACAGATAGGCCACCGCCCGAGCCAGGTATCAAACTGGCAACCTGCTTGCTGTGAGGCTACAGTGCTAACCACCTTCCTGCCGTGCAGCTCTAAAATCAAGATAAACATTTAAAATGATTAAAACAGATAAGAATTGAAACATTTAAAATGAATCTTAAAAATTAAAATATGGGTGCTTTTTCCATATTTAACACACACAAAAGGCGCACTGGGTTGTAGGGCATGGGCCCTATACCAGTAAAATATGCATGTATACCCACTTAATATCTAATGTCACATGTCCCCCCACCCACCTGTGGCATATGAGTAACATTAGAAGACAGCCACTCTTACTAGGCTCAGTGTTGTTGGAGTTTTGAACTGTCAGCATATTTTTCACCATAGACAGGAGGTTTAACTAAACTGTGAAGAAGTTCATGGCACCGGTTGTTTAGTTCCGTTCACGGCAATCAGAATACAGGATGTGAAAAATGTGGGTTTCTTATGGGTCTCTCATTGCTGCTGTATTCAAGCTTCCTTTTCTGGTTCGTAGATCTTTTAAAAACTTTATTTAACTTATTGATTACCGGTAGCTTGTTGATGCACCACTCGTGTTTTGTTTACATTGGATTGCTGCAAAGAAGTCTGTGTTTCCTGGCATAGATCTAAAGTAAACAGAAGTCTGCTGCTCAGAAATGGGCTTTTTTTTATCATTTTTTTATACTCCATTTCTTCCTTCTTTTAAGCTGTTGGTCCATGTTCATTTGCTTCACTTGCTTTTTCATAGTGGCCACACTTCCTCCTTTTTTGTCATGCTTTCCTCTCCTACGTCTATGGCGAGTGAACGTCTGCTTTGCCAAATCACACAACAACAGATTAGGTGCACCGCACTATAAGGCGCTCTGTACATTTTGGGGAAAATTTAAGCATAATGCACCTTATGGTCATGAAAATACAGTACTCTTAAAATGTGATGTCATGTAACTTGAGGATCAATATCAAAATGTGACGTTCTGTGGAAATTCTGTAGAAAGTTCTTGAGAATATCAAATAAAATGTGGGGTTTTGAGTTAATGCAACAGTTTTGGATATTTCCATCTTTCATCAATATACTCTCAGCAGAGAAGGTACAAACCTTGGGCACACACAATGAACAATAAACCACCTGTGTTATGTCTTATCTACAGTGAGTTCTCCCAAATTTTTGCTATGAAAGTTTCCCAGGCTCTTGCTTGCAATGTATGTGTGTGCATGGGAATGAGACAATGTGTGTGTCAACTCCCCCCTGCACCCATGTGTGACTCACACAGGAGGTTTCTGGGCTTTTGAGGGTAAAATCTGCTAAACGTCATTGTGAACCTGCTAATGAGACTTAGTCAGATTGGAACCAGAGACAAAGCAACATAGTGTTTTTACCATGTAAACATGTTTATCTTTTTATTGTGTTATTCTTATTAAACTATAAGAACAAAGAACTGGTCTGCACATCTTTCAAGTTGGTAGACTGACATCAAAGTGGTGGTAAAGAATTTAAATGGAGTGCCATGACAACATCTTTCATAAAAAATTCAACCAGTGTGATTGTCATAAACTCCTTGATACTGGACAGTGCAGGTCAAGTTTCCTAGTTTCCTGTTTCTAAGTATAAAGTCTCTGACTAACATGAAGAGGAGTCCCAATGCTGCAGAGCTGCTTTATGCTTTTGCTGCAGCGGGAACTGTGTAAGTGGTACCTGGACGGTCAGCACTGTGAGAAATTTTATGAGTCTCAGAACTCTAAGACAAACATTATTCGTAGTAATAATGGTCATTTCAAAATGGAGGGAAATTCATCTTCCATGTTTTACAACAAAGAGGCAAGTCAACTATTTTGACAGATGTCTTGTTCCTGGTGGCAAAAATCAAGTTTATTCTTTAGTATGAAAGTATCTACTTGAAATAACTAAGCTTTTTTTAAAGGCACAATAATTCTAATTTTTAAAGCACAACTTTTATGTAATGTCCTTTGTGGTGGACATCAAGATTTGCTAATTATTTCTGTTATACCAGGGAACAGAGGTATAAGTGAGGCAGGATTTTGTAAAGAATTGCGGAGGGAAATTCAGACCTAGAGCTATCTGAAAATGAACTTGATGATGGTGTGAAAGAGGGAGAAGATCAACACTCAGACGATGATTGTTCAGCCATAGAGGAGTCTGACCTCGAGCCCGAGCCTGGAAAAAAGCACTAATACAAATCGTGTTATGGATCAGGAGCAATGTGTAAGTTAGGATTCTGAAATCCATCCATCCATCCATTTTCTACCGCTTATTCCCGAACGGGGTCGCGGGGGGGCTGGAGCCAATCCCAGCTACA
>JBAMHX010000014.1:24236105-24252828 GCA_037177515.1 Pseudomugil tenellus
GTGGAGGTGAAAGAAGAGAGTTAAAGGCCATAAATAGCTGTCGTGTGTTGGGAGCATTGCGGATCTTGTTCTGATAAGAGTCTATCTTGGCAGTCTTCAGGCTGGATGTGAAAAGTGAGAGTTGCTGCTGATACTCAGACAGATCAGAGAGTTCTTTTGATTAACGCCACTTTCTTTCTGCTGCTCTGAGTCCAGCTCTGTCATGCCTTAAACTGTCAGAGAGCCATGGGCTAGGATGGTTCTGTCTAGCTGGCTTTGACACCAGAGGACATAGTTTATCCAAAGAAGACGTGAGGGAATAGCAGAGAGTATTAGTCGCCTCATTAGCAGACAGTAAGGAGAAGTCTGAGTGGGATGGCAAGTTAGAATGACCCTCATCAGACAGCTGTTTAGGGTTGAGAGATCTCAGATTCCTGCGATACGACACCATTTTTGAAGCTGCATGGGTGACAAAAGGAAGGAGGATGGAAAATTTAATCAGATCAGAAAATTTTATCATTAAAAGTGTGAAAATAAAGCACATTAAATAAAATCTACTATTCTTCAATCCAAAGTGTAATTTTTTAATATCGATAAAAATGATTGGATGTCTTTTAAAATGTTAGTAGATCATATTTGCCATTGTTATTAACAACTTGCTGATCACAGATCAATGTTGTTAGATCACAGGGATATCAATCGTCTATTGATGTACTAGATTAATCTTTACACCTCTACTTATAACTAATAAAAACTTCCTATCAATTTTACATGCATGCTTATCATTGAGGTCTCTTGTATCTAATGTTTGTCAGGTAGGTTATTTGAGCACAGCCAGTCATTAGCACAACACTTAGTTGCCAAATGTAGGAGATCTTGAAGGATGGTGTGGTGTGGCAAACATGTGTGAACATACAACAGGTTTACTTTAAGAGCCTTCAAGACATATTGGTTTTGGAGTCTGTCTTATCTGCAGCAGACAGCAGCATAGGGTTTGTTCAAGTACAAGCTAAAGCTTAAAGCTCCCCAGAATATGAGAATGCTACATTTTTTTCTCTCATCTAAAATAAGCAGAATCCACTCGTCTCCCCGTCTCTGTCCTTATATAGCCTCATCTGGGCTACGATCTGGTGCAGTTACGAGTTGAAAATATCACATATTACATCGATTAGATTGCTGTTTTCCACAATATAGTGTGTTTTTGATATAAGATTCTGTCTTATATTGTGCCTTAACTTGGGGCATTGAGTTAGCATATCCTCAGCTTACAAAAGATGCAATAGGGTATAGAGGTCACCTGTAAAGGTGGCAACTAATTCAGGTGATGTTCAGCTTCAGTGATTTGGGGACATTTAAAACCATATTTAAGACTTTTTCTTTGTTCTTAGCAACCATTATTAGCACACTTTACTGATAACAATAATAAGGATAATATTAATAAGTTCATATTGTGCTTTTCTCTACAGAGGCAATTAAACTGCTTACACTGAATCTATTACTCATCTACTCTACATTCATACTTAATGAAGGTTCAGCTACAACTGCTTTGGGGCATACTGATGTGTGGGGCAGCCCGTCTGTGCCAATGGCCTCTCTAATCACCGGCATTCACCCCACCCGAGATGACGACACTGAAGGCAAGAAGGGTAATGTGTCCAAGGACAGAACTAAACATTGACTGGAGTAAAGCTTGGTTTGAGCCACATGAGCCACTGCTACCCTGCTGTGTGTAAGGTCCTTCATGCACCAGGTTGCTGAGTCATGGTTATAGTTGGTTTTGTCTTGTTAAAAATTCATCACTTGGTTTTGCAAAACCTCAGATTGTGAAATTCTGAGCCTGTAACCCTTTTAAAATGACAATAAAAATAACGAAGAAATGTCTTTAATATTTTTTTATGTTTTGATTGTAGCTGAATGACTTTTTCATTGTTTCATGACTCATTCATATTTTATTTTCAAACAAATGTGATACAATTCTTTTCTTTATAGTAAGGCATAAAAGCTTAAAATATTTTGGATACACACAAACATTGCTTTTACAACCGTCAAATAAATTGTGAAATAGCTTTTACGGAATATTAAACTTATGCACACATATTATTCAGAATATGCTCAGATATAGATTGTCAGTAATCAGAATGTTGCAGCACATTGCCTCGTGTTGAAAGCTTTCTACAAATACATGTCCAGTTTGCTAAGTGGGAATATCCAAAATATCTGCTATGTACAGAGCTGCCAACTTCTATCTGGCACCTGCGTCTATTTTATGTCTCAGAACTTGACAGTATAAAATATGTAGCCTGTACTCTTGATAATCATGGATTAATTAGTTTTTGGCATACTGATTGTACCTCTGTTTTTCTTCCTCATGTCCCCTTTTTTATTTCCTCTCTAGTAATTTCTCACTGTCTTATTACTCACCACATCTGACTGAAATCATAATCTTTTACTGTCATAGCATAATTTAGCACAAGAAAAATTGAGATGCTTCTGGTAGTGCTATAACTTCTGTTATAAAATCACCGTTAGTAAATAGTACAACATACAATTATGAAATCCCACTTTTCTCATTACAGACATCCAGTCAACAGTAAAGACATCACTACAGTGAAAAATATTAAAATCCATCGAATGAATGACAGCCATACCTATGAGGTATAAGTGCAGTAAAGTGTGTGTATTTTTTTCCCAACTGCAAACATGCATAAAGCATTTGTTGAGTATTGCTATGAGCTATGAGTTTTGTGTGCATTTTGACAGCCCAGTAGCATCTTCCTGAGAGCTGCAGCTCAAAAGGAAATGGCCGAGTTGTGTTGAGTCTCTCACAATGCTGGTGGCTCTTTTGAGGTAGTGAGGGGTGGTGATGTCTCTGAGAGAGGGCAGTGAGAACCCGATCGTTTTTTCAACAAAGGGGGTCACAAGCCACACAGTCACAAGTAACAAAATCATTTATCTGCAGTACTGGTGCGTGTCCTTTGTTCATCCTCCTGAAGTCCAACACAAGCTCTTTTGTTCTGGAAGTGTTAAACTCTAGATTGATTTTGAGGCACTATTTAGACAGCTGGTTGGTCTCGTTCTGTAATTAGCCTTATCTCCCCCAAATATGAGCCCATTCACATCTATAGCATTATTCTGGGCCTTTTCCATTTGGTCTGCTCTACTTGACTCGGTCAGCTCAACTCTACTGGTTTTTCATTATAATTTTGGACCCTCCGATGTCGGAGAGATTTTGAACGTGTCGCCACAATCAAAAAAATTAAGCTATTGCCATGATCTGCAGAGAGTAGGCTACTGGTGTCTGTTCATAATATGTCACTGCAACCAGTAGGAAGCGGTCAACAATTACAGCAGAAAGTATGTTGGTGTTGGTTCTGAAGCTGCCGCCTGGATCTCTATTTATACTAAAGCTACAGGCTGATCACAATTTGATCCTGACTCTTCCGCTTGGAACCTCAAGGAAGCAAGTACTAAAAAAGTTAATACTCGGTAAACATTATCTGTAGTGGAAACATCCTGAAACTTGGTAGAGCTGAGTAGATAATAATAGACAAACTAATAGAAAAGGCCTATTAGTTGGGTTATCTGTGTTACAGTAGTTGGTGTACAGTGAATCCAATAATTGACTCAGCACACAACCTTGTGGTGCACTCTACTTAGTGACAAGGAGATCTGGAAGGATGATTATTCAGGTGGAGCTGTATTTGATGAACAACATCCAAACACACGCGTCCTGTTTCTGCTGGTGGTGCAATACAGTATGTGTTGCCATGGATGATGATGATGGCAGATTTGAGGCCAAAAATGGGCTTGATCCTCAGTAACAAGGATTTACAGATCTCAGTAGAAACACCAGCAAGCTAAGCACATGCTTGAAGCCCATTCCTCGGTAGCCTGTCAGGTTCATCTGCTTTCTTGACTTGACTTTACTGATCTTAACACAATTACGACATGATCCTCTACAGTAGTAGGACGAATGCTGGAGGGGGACAGATAATAGTAATGAGATATTTACATTACAAATGAAAAACTGATGATTTTCTTTTTGCAAATGTCATTTCTAACTTTTCACGCTTTCTGAGAAATCTTACATGATTTTTAACTTTCATAACTAACATGCATGCTCTTGATGAATAGTGCACATCATGAACAGATGACGATATGGTAAAACTATATAATTTACTAGAATCACCATTTTATACCTTTGTGGGATGTAGCTACAGTTGGGATGAGACTGTTTCTTTAGCTCTAAAGAAAATTACAATATCTGCAAAGATTTGGTTTGCTGACATGGAAGAATATTTGTGTTTTTGGATGATATTTTATAATGTCAGTAGAATAGAAAATAATGCATTCTCTGCTAAATCTGACTGCAACAGCTTTCCATGACAACTGTAAGTACAACCATTTGAAATAAATGGTCACTTTGATAATCTAAGTTTTCCAAATTGAGGCAGGAAGCAGTGGAGAGTTGAAGCATACACAATACACAGTGCTGATGTTTTATTAATGCTTTACAATAAGCGGTGCATCACAATTTTATTGGATTTTTTTTTTTTTTTTTGCTGCCTTGAAATAATTTGCTTGTGTATTTTAACAATCATTTCTGCTCCATTGTAACCAAAATAATCACTATCTGCTTAAAACAAAATCCTTGCAGCATTAATATGAATGTTGTATGACATTTGGTTGCACAGTGAGTATTGACTAAAGTCTTTACTTTCTAAAAAGAATGAAACAGATAGCTGATAATTTACCAATGGCTTCCCTTCAAAATTTAGGGATGAGAAAAGGCTGCATAAAAAGATACATTGTTCCCACTGATTATATAAGAAAGAGCTCAGATCACCCTCACAGATAAAGATCACTTTTCTTTATTTGAATTTAAATAGCAAGACTTTCTTTTCATCCACACTCTTTATATTTCCTTTTGAAAGAAGATGCAGAGATATCTTCTGTAATAATAGCTGAGAAATGTTTGCTGAGTATGTCCATCCTCAAGTTTATAGAAGATCAATAAGATTATAGAGCTTCAAAATGCAAAAAAATATGGCTTCATTAAAGCTACTTAATTTAATTTAAAAATAATAATGGAAACTGATATTTGATGATGCTTTTTACACAAGGAACTTTTTACAAATAACTTGAGCCCTTTTTGTGTTGGGGACTACACAGCCACTGGACACTGTTAGTTACACACAATAAAGTGCTTTAAAGCTAATCAGCTAATCAGATGGCAGCAACTCAGTGCATTTAGTCATGTAGAAATGGTGAAGACTGGCTGAAGTTCAACCTAAGCATCAGCTTGAGAAAGAAAGGTGAATTAAGTGATTTTGAACTTGGCATGGTTGACAAGCTGATCTGAGGACACATCCATACTGCAATGAAACTAGTTCTGTTTTGAAAAGTTCTTTTGTAAAAATGGTACTCTACACGCAAGTCCACACAAAACTATTAAAAAATACTTCCGTCTCTATGCCAGACCTGTGGATGCAACAAAAAACTGATAAAAAGACATGTTGCATAAACTTGTGTGATGTAATCAAATGTCCTTGATTGATTTAAGACTCTAGTGTAAAAGGAGTCAGTTTGTTGTAAAACCATCTCATGCTCAGTAGCTTCTCCAACACTGCTGCTGGGATTTTCCGCTGAAAGTCAAGGAAGAAGTGGCATTATGGCGTAGTTCAGAGTTCATATCCTTGTTTTAACACCAATATCTTGCGGCCCAGGGCTGTTGTTGCTCCTATGGATTCAGACCGACCACTTCAGACACTGAAGACAGGTGCTTCAGGCACCTGTGTTCACCTTTTCCCAGGGATAATCACCACCCCCCTGCCCTGTTTCACAGAAGCCTTTTCAAGTCCTTCAATTCCTGTGTCGGTTCTTCCTCTGGTCCCTTTTCTTCTTCCTGCAAAGTGCCTCTCTTTTCCTTCTCACTAGCACACAGCCCCTGTTGCTAATGTATGCCAGCCTATCACAGAGAGACAAACAAGCAGATGAACAACCACTCACATTCTCTCGGAAAGAAAATTTAGAATGACCAATCAACCTAACATGCATGTTTTGGATGGTGGGAGGAAGTCGAAGCACCCACAGTGACCCCACGCTAACACAGAACAAACATTCTAACTCCACACGGAAGGGCCAGTGCCCGAGCCGAGGTTCAAACCAGAAACCATCTTGCTGTGAGGTTGTGGGGTTAACCAGCTCACCACCGTGCAGCCTGTGTAAAAGTAACATTTTAAAAATGTCTTTATGTTTTATATGTGTTTTTATGTCTTTATTTTTAAATGACTAAAATAAGCCTTTATTTTGAAGAATTTATTTTTTGGTATTTATACAATTTATTACCTTGTGATAGGTCAAAATAATTGTTCGATTCCATACTGAACCATGGTGTCAAATTTACAGCAGAAATATACGTTTACAAAACGTTTGTACAAAAAATACTTTTAATTTTAATAGGTCAAGTTTATCTTAAAAACTGTAAAGAGGGTGAATTATGTTTTTCCTATAAAACTAATTCATTAAGATGTTGTTTACACTTGAAACTCATCATAATTGGGATGTACTATTTTGACTGGCAGATAACCAATATCTGCAGCGGCAGTTGGTAGCAGAAAAATTATTTTCAGCTGGCTAACAGCATGCTTTAGCCCATTTATCTCTGCTAGCTGGTTAGCTTCAGTTTAATCCAAGTTACTTCAGCTAACTTTTAGCAACAGGCAGCTTGAGGTTTGATAGATATCAAGCATACAACCCATGCCCACAGCCACCCTCTCAGCTCCTCTTCTTTGTCCATCTGTGTACTTTCCGAGAGCAATCGCATGTGCGATGCTCCCAATATGACAAGAGTAGCTAACTGCCCCACAAGCTTAACTTTTGCTCTTCAGAAACCTACTGGGAATATCTGTCCATCTTTATCCAGTTTATGACCTCAAGACCAAATCACAAAAATCTGCCTAGTACTTTTTGCCTCAAGTTTCTAATGGACAGAAAAACAGATACATGTGAGCAAATAAACACACGCAACCATCATTAGAGTTTACAGTCTACATATTTGCTTGGGCATACAGTTAGTAATAATACAATTATGCAAATATTCCGGAAAACGATGAAGACTGACACAAAGACTTGACGTTAAGAATTCTGCCAGCACAATACGAATATCATCTCCAAAAGTGACAATACTTTTAACATGAATGTTTTTAATTTGAATATTTAATTAGGGTTGATGAGCTTGGGGTTATAACCTGATTTCCATTAGTTGTGCCAGGGGACAAAACCTGCCCTGACAACTACTTGTTAAAAAATCGTATAATGTACTATAATATATACTACAACAAAAAATTATTATAATATGAATATTTTTTGTCCCCATATAGCTCTTTTTTGTCGTGTGTTTTGGATTATCTTTATCACTTTATGCTACTACTGTTGTTTTCCACTTTGTGCATAGTTAGACTATGGACATTTATGTTGAAATTTCGGATGTATCTGTAATAAAGGAGCCAGCAATTAACTAGCAGTACAATGACCAGACAAGCTTGTTCATGTACAACCTAGTTCCTAACCTAGGAGCAGAGGGGTGTCTCCACAAAGTACAGGGAGTCCCAAAGGCTTTTATCATTCAGAACCATTGTGATTAAAAATTAAAACCATGTCCACACAGAGGAAAGTTGAAGTGTCTCCTTTTAACTTTCTTTTAAATTCATCGGGACATTTTGCTCACATGGAACTGGACTTTTTCAAGCTGAAAATACAAACATTTGAAACCAGAAATAAGACAGAAACTTATGCATCCAATCTATTTTCATCCATGTCCTGGGTTTCGTGAGGTCAGTGAGCAGGTGGAGCTATGTAGTGGAGCACTTTAGGTCTTTCCTGATAACATGTTTTTTTCTGTAGCATTTAATTAGTAATATATGGAGACAAACATCACTGATTTTTGGATCCCCCCCCCCCCTATATTTTTTCTTTTTAAAGAAAATATGAGGAAGGCTATGCAGAGTTTACTTTAAGGCCTTTTACCAGTTAAGCATATCAGTGATGTGCATCTCTGTCATGAGAAGCGGTCTAATGACATCAACTCCTTGTATCAGATGTGTATAATTGTTAGGAAATTTCCATTCTTTTGACAAAATGGGTCAGAAGAGAGATTTGACGGACTGTGAAAGGGATGCTGCATTATTAAAATTGACAAGCTTTTAAGGCGGATCATCGAACAATCAAGTGTTTTATTCAAAATACTCAACAGGGTCGCAAGAAGCGTGTTGAAAAAACAAGGTGCAAAATAACTGCCCACGAACAAGCGTAAAGCTGTCAAGATGCCATTTGCCACCAGTTTTGCCATATTTCAGAGCTGTTTTTCAGTTAAATCTTTAACTTTAATGTTCCTGCCGAAGTAAAAAGCCACAAAGCAGCTTGTACCTTTAACAACAGACTAATTGAAGTTATGTAATGACTTGGTCAAGACAATGAAGGATCTCAGCTTCCACAAACGTAGTTTACTCTGTCCCTTCTTGTATACAGCCTTAGTACTGCATTTATAGTTCATTCTGTTGTCCACCTAAAGTCCCAGATATACGCTCCTGCCCCATCTTCACCTCTTCTCCCAACATGTAAATAATGCTTTTCTCACTCCTATTCTTCCACAAAAAATCATCTTTGTTTGTGTTCAAGATGAACTGCTTGTCTTCACCCCATCTCACAAACAAACTGACCTGCACGCAGCTTCCTGTCCATCACTGATATATTACATATAACTGTTATTCCCACATTAAGCACTAAACTGCTAGCTACATTTAAATTAAGGAAAAAAATTCTGATAATAAATATCAACCTATCTTAAACAGAACAATATGTGCCTCTAAAGACAGTCATTTTTCAAGTAAAATTATATTTGATAGCTGCTTATTCTATTGACTATTGAACACTGTTTGCTTTTAGACCAATATCACTGACTCTTTGACCACATGATTGAACTATTTCATTGCGCTGTTACACCCCTAACAGTAACTTGCCGGAGTCAGTCTTTAATACTTCTGCAGCAATCATAATACTTTTGCACTTTCATGACTTGGGAAGGAAAAAAAGGTTAGTGAATTGTTAGTCTATGTTATTATTTGAAACCCTCCTTCCAGACATGCCAGTAAGCTAAAAGAGTTTTTTAAAACACCTTTACGCAGAAAAGAGTTTCAGAAAGTGTTGCAGAAAGTCTTTTTTGAGAGAGGCTGTGAAGCCAAATTGCAAAGAAAGTTTTCCACTGATAAATAAACCAGTTCAAATCGGGGTGGGGGCTAATTATGCCTGTGGATTACTTTTCGGATAATGGGTCTATAAGGATACCTACATTTGGTTCAAATCACATCATTTCCACATATTATCTCTACACTCCATTGTTGTACATATTTGTGTTGTGTGCTTCTCCCGTGTTATACAATCCCATTTTACATCAATAGCTGTCTGAGGCGAGACCCCCATTACTGGTTTTGTGTTGCATGCATCTAAGGCCCATTGCTCGGAAATGTCGGTTCCTTTTCTGATCTGTGTCTCCACACGTATGCCGCTGCAGCACTATTGGACAGCTCCTGTGGCTAATGGCGTTGACGCTCAGCAGCTGAAAACCAATCCATCATGTAGGGAAAAAACACGGAGAGGGGGAGGAAGGGGAAGGGAGAAGAAAGGGGCAAGTCAGGAGGGTGGCGGAGAAAACAATAGCAGTGCTGTACTTCATGGTTTTAAAAGGCTATTCATCACAATGGTCTCACTGTCAGGTTTCCTGGCTGTATATCCACAGAAGGAATCAAACCCATGCCAAACTCATTTATGGGTGTGGACGTGGAAAAATGGACTATCATGAAGTTGCACAGGAAGACTGCAGGTCACCAGAAATAGGTTGCATTAAGTTCAGCTAAATGCTCATTAGGCAGTATGTGCATATAAGGAGCAATCCAACTCATCTCTGAGAGCTCAATTGAAAACAAAGCTGCACAATAGTATCCAAAGCAACATAAATTAGCAAAAATTATAAGATTTTATTCTTAAATATTGCTATGGTTTCTTTGGCAATTTCATCTTGTTCACTGCCACTTTTTATATCTCTGGCTCTCTTATAACTACACACAGATTTAACTGTATTTAGCAATGCAACACATTTAGTATAAGTATCAAAAAGTTTAGTCGGAAGCCTTTTATTTATTGATATATGACACTTCTTGCACTTTCTCTCAAAATCCATCTGCACTCTTCATGTTAGTCATGTGGTGCTTTTTTTAAAATGCAGTTAAATATTTCTTCTCTTTTCAGTGTCACTGTGGAAACACATCTTCGCTATTATACCAAACTCAGTGAGTGGGAGTAAATGCTTCAGTAAAATGCAAATAAATTGCACACAAACGGTTTGCTTTCACACACTGTAAGTCCTCCTGTAAATGTTAAGCCTACATTGGCACATGGTGTTTGTCCCCTCAGTACTTTCTCCAGAATGTCTATCTACACAGATCGAAAGGTCAGTCAACAATTTACTAGTCCCTCTTTTAGTTTGACTCCCATCTTTAAGTATCATATAAAGTTCCTCCAGAGAAGTAATCCTTTTCTTCAGCTAATAAAAAAAATGTGTCAGAGGAATTGAAAGCAGAATGAAACAGTCTCTCTTGCAGAAATCGGAAGATATGCTTTTCTTTTACAAGGCATACATTTATACATGTCTTTAATATTCTCAACTCAACAACCGTTGGATAAAAATACCAACAAAAGAGCAGATTTGAAATGAATAATTTGATTAATGCTTTGTCATACCTTCTTATATTACATCTCTTTGCATCCAGAAAAGTCTTTCAATGATTTTTCTTTCAATCTGCAGAAACCTTCTGGTGCAATGAGATTCTTTGGCAGTTTTGCAAGTGGTCGTTTTCGTTCTATTCAAAGATTTCTCTTCTCATAGTGCACCTCTGGAGGTCGTTCACTTTGAATTTCATGGGCATGTTAAAGATCATAATCCTGCTGTAAAAGCAGACTTTAAAAAAAGAATTTGCAATTGAAGTGAATCCTTTCATATCTCTCTTCACATTCTCATTCCATGTTGGTGATATTTGTGCAGGTGTTGCTGTTGAATAGAAACCCACAGCATGACTTGTCTCCTTCACTGTCCTGAGGGTATTTTGTAGTTGAACAAAGGCTTTAAAAAGACATCTACAATATTACTTTGAGATGTTCACTTGATATTGTTCTGAGTTTTTAGACTCAGACTATACCTCCATTGCATGTTAATTTCTTCACAATAAAGACAGAAGAAACGGCTCTTAGGGGTGGATATTGATCTGATCCCAAGTAAATCCAGGGAAAGTATTGTCAATACTGATACTTTTTTCATTGAAATGCAATGGTTGAGTTATTGATTATGATAATAATTAAACAATTACAACTATTTTTGTCAAATACATCATTTTTATTAGCAATTTGAATGAGTCTTTTTCGATCAAGCTTGTTTGCTGACTCACAATGGACCAGGCTTGGAAAAGCTTAAGAAATTAGGTGACCAGATGGATATTAGCAGAATAAAGTTAGTGAGTTAAACCTTTGCTCATTAGTTCATTTATTGAAATTAAAATCAAGATTGATATTAAAAACATATTTTCATCCCAGGCTTATTCATAAAGACCTCCCACAGACTCATAATTAGGTCTTTTTCATGTGGTTATTTAATATATTTTTTGTGAGATTAGCTTTTAAATGAAAAATTAAATTAAATTAATGTAAAATAAATCAAATTGTAGTACCTTTTAAAAAAATAAGAAGAAAGAAAAAATAATCACATTGTCTTCTTCTTCATGCTGATGGCTGCTGGTAGGAATAATCTTCTGTACCTCTTAGTCCTACATCGAACCTAAACAAGCCTCTCACTGAACACACTCTGTTGTTTGATCACTTTGTTATGGAAAGGGTGTGAAGAGTCCTCCATCATCTTCATCAGCTTGTGCAGCATTCTCTTTTGTACGGTCAGCTCCAGTGGCTCCAGAGTTACTCCAATCACAGAACCAGCTTTCTTCATCAGTTTATTGATTCTCTTCAAGTCTCTGGTTCTGATACTGCTGCCCCAGCAGATCGCTGCAAAGCCGATTGCACTTTCAACAACAGAAATGTAGAATATGTGCAACATTTTGGTGCAGACTTTAAAAGATCTCAGTTTCCTTAAGAAGTAGAGTCTGCTCTGAGCTTTCTTGTCTGTTGTCCAGCTGAACCCCCAGGTACTTGTATTCCTTTACCATCTCCTCTCCCAGGATGGAAACAGTCCTGTGTGTTCTTCTTTCTCCTGAAGTTGACAATCATCTCTTTTGTTTTGTTGGTGTTCAAGATGAGATGATTATTACAGCACCATTCAACATACTGACCAACTCCTCTGTACACTGTTTCTGATACACCCAATAACTGCAGAGTCATCAGAGTATTTCAGCAGATGGCAGGACTCCGAGTTGTACTGGAAGTCTGAGGTGTACAGCATGAAGAGGGTGAAAGTACAGATCCTTGTGGTGTTCCAGTGCTGCTGATCACCCTCTCAGACACACAATCTTTCAGTCTCACAAACTGTGGTCTGTTTGTGAGGTAGTCATAGATCCAGGTGGTTGTTGAGGTATCCACCTGGAATTTATGGAGCTTCTCAGATAGCAGAGCAGAGCAGGCTTGATTTGTATTAAAGACACTTGAGAAGTCAAAAAACGTGACTCTCAAAGTGCTGCCTGACTGGTCCAGATGAGAGTGGGCTCTCTGAAGCAGGTAGATGATGGCGTCTTCAACTCCAAGCCAATTACGATATGCAAACTGTAATGGATCTTGAAAGGTGTTCACTTGCTTGTTGAGGTGAGCCAATAAAAGTCTGTCCAGGACTTTCATGATGTGAGATGTCAGAGCAACTGGTCTGAAGTAATTTGGTTCAGCTGGTTGTAGTTTTCCTGACTCAGACTGGTGTTGAAGAGGTGCTGGAGAATCAGACATAGCTGTCTTGAGTAGGTCTTGAGAACTCTGTTGTAAATGTTAAAGTTCAATGAAAGAAATCTTTCTTCTGGTTAATTGTTAATAGTGTCCTTAGCAACTACCAGAACAACAAAAATCTTGCATTCCTAAAATTTCTTTGAGACCTGAAAGAATCTACTTTGAAACAGAATACTATGAATAGTATACAAAACTGAGTGGATACTATGAAAAAAATGTGCATTTGTTGCAAGAAAAGTTATCAAAATGAAACTAAAGTCACAATCTGTCTTACAATATAGCAGTTTCCACTTAAAATAGAAATACCACCATAGGCATCACATAATTTGGAGTGAAACTGGGTTGGCAGCTTTCTGCAGGGGTTTAAGGCTGCCAGCCTCCTTGGGAAATCCTGGTCTGCCCTCTCCAGCAAAGATGATAAAAATTTTTTTTGACCAGCTGTAGGTTAAGGTATGTGCAAGTCAATAACACCTCGACCTCCACCCCTTCTATTAAGTCTGGCTGTGTTAGTGGTATCATCCTAAGGAAGTCCAGAACCATCTCTTTGGTATTTGAAGAGTTGTTCTGCAGCTGGTTCTGGAGACACCACAAAGTCTTCCATTTACTCCGCTTCCTTTACTTTTAAGATACTTTTGAGCTAAGTCATTGCATAAGCATTACTACTGTTAAAACACTATGCTTTTAAACAAGATGGTTTTACTGATACAAAAATACTTCCTAGTACAGAGTATCCACTATATAATTGCACTTTTTTCATTTCTGGTTCTGGTTGAAATAGTAGGTCCTGTTGGGTTATCTTCCACTTCCCTGTCCTTTTTTTAAATAACTGCTCTCATCAGATCTTTGGACCAAATCCTTTGGCATTGCAATTCTATATATGTGTCCTTACATGTGTACTATGTGTACTTAAGTTTGGTATACTCTTTTGATTGTTTCATTCCTTGTTCATTAAACTTTATTAATCATTTTCACTTCAGAACCAGACTCCTCATCTTTAGTAATCTAAAATTTCCATAACACTAATAATATCTCTAGACTAAAGAAAAAAGAAAAACGAGAACCAAATTGTTTTGAGACTAAAAGCTTGCGTTGTGTAGTCAGTGGCTTATAGTCGTAGTCGTGTTAAATGAAAACTTGAATCCAAGGAGGAATTCTAATTTTTATGTTCTGAAATTAGTTAGATGCTTCTTCATTAACAGTTGAAAATTAAAAGACTATTGTTTTTTCAGTTTGCTTTCTCTTCTGTTTTACTTTGTTTTCCTGCAGGAACTAAAGTAAAATTGAGGGAGTGAAAGAGAATGACGTTTAATAAGTCTTCACCATTTAGTGTTGAGTTTGGGGCACTTCATGTCCAGGGAAATCAATTTAAAAGGTTCTTCAAATGAAAGGATGTGGAAATTAATTGAAGACCCGTTGGCTGAACACGTTGAGTGTGTTGGCTCTCTGCATGGTCGGATCTTGTACAACCGGCTGTAGGGAATGAACAAATCTTGCCATTATTTTTCATTTGTGTCAGAACCCTTTCATGTATGGTGGTAGATTAATAAGCCTTGTTTAACACTGGTGTGCCTGTTTGTGAATGCAGCATCTGAGACTTGTCACTGCACAGTCATGGCTTCTAAAATGAAAGAATGTTTAATTTCCAGAGGATTTAGAGGGGATGTGTTTTAGGCAACGACTTATACTACAACAGTTTCCAAATATTTAATTGTCAATGCCAGCTTAAATAAAGTCTGCCCACTTGGCAACTTCAGTATGAAATCAAAAAATTAAATGACACAATGAAATATTGCCAGAGAATAAAAAGCACTGCGGATATTAGGGGTTGGGGATGGGGGGAGACGGTGGCTACTATTATTATACTAAAAACAAGGTAACAAAACAGTTAAGACTGAATAACAAGGAGTTACTCGGAAAATTGTCATTTTCAGCAACTCAGATTTTCTTCTTTTTCTGTTTATGAACATAAAACACATACCAAAATAATAAAATGTCTCAATAAGTAAACTAATATGGCAGTAAATTACACAAAAAATGTTTGAAAATAAGGCCCCAATACCAGGGACTAAATGTAGGACTAAATATCCAGTTTCATGAGTTTCATTTTGTCTAAGTATTTTATAAAAGTAAATATGCGCAATATCCAAAAAAGTCCAAACTCTTAGCTTATAAAAAGCTCATAAAAACATTACCATAACCACCCAACAGTTAGGACAATAAACAAATAAAGCTCAAGTAAACAAAGTCAGCAAAAAAGCTAAATAATGGATGCTCATGTCCACGTAAACGGCAAGCAACTGAAAGCACATATCTGACCAATTGTAAACATATCACTTTAATCTGGTTAGGACCAAAATAAACCAGAATTAAAAGAAGCGTATTTTATGCTTCATGTTTAAAAAACATCATTACATATTCTGTCTTACCTATGCTGACCTCCAGCCTGACAGGGAAAACTGAGATGCTGAATATGAACAGTATGTCATTTCTGTGTTATTACTGAATATTTTGTCGAAGAGGGGTTATTTTAAGTTTGCATACATGCTGGTGCTAAACTATTTAAACATGTTCTAATTTCCAAATATTAGATTGAGTTTGGAGTAGTTTCAGCAACTTTTGGCATGATTAGCTATGGTTTGAACCAGTTACCAGAACTATAACTATGCATAAAAACATAAAATCATTCTATAAGCCAAACCAATAAAATTGCAGAAATTTGTCAATGCTTCATTGTTTCTTGACAACAAACTATCTCATTGGAGGTGGAGTGACGGAGGCCTCTATTGTAAATCGTGCAGTAATTTATATGGCTTATATGCGTGAAAGTGCTAATCTTACCTATATGTGGCTAATAAATGCAAACATAAACTTATATTGTTTTTCACCGAATACATATTCTTTATTTCATTGAGGGTAACCAACATGAGCTCTTAAGACTATCATCCTCATCATATCGAGCTAAATAACGTGCCTCAATTCACCCCATTCGTCAGTCTGAACGCTGTGTTGTTTCTGTTTTACTGCAGTGTACTAGTTATTCTAAGTTATTCAAAGAATTCTGTGCAAAACTAAGTATTCTTTATCTTTCTCAGCGATGATGATGAAGAACCTCAACAAAACCCGAAAAAAGGCTGAACTGGGGAAGGCCACAGAAAAACCTCTTCAAAACAGGAAGATATTGACAGCAGAAATGTTGAAGACACGAGTCCTGACTAAATATGTTCTCTTTGCTATCACACAAAAGGTTTGTCACAAACAAGCTTTATTTTGTTTCTGTTTGTCAAATACCTCCTCTTTACTGAAACCTGTTAGTTGTGCTTCACTGCAGCTACCTGAAATATTGCAGATACTGTCCACACATTAGGTTGTGTTTTTCTGGAGTTTTTTTTTTTTTTTTTGTGAACTGAAGCAATTTTTAAAGCTTTTATAAGTTGTTGTAACCCGAAACTTGTCAAAGAAATGGAGCTTGTTGTTGGACTGAAAAAGGATGTGAATGTATAAAATGAAGGATAAAAGATATTGGTACAAAGGTGCAACACTGAAGAAGCTTGAGATCTTCTCAAGGCAGAAGTCAGTAAGCCTCTGTATAGGTAAATAATAAACATGACTTATGGTGGTACACCTTGCTGAAGACATAACATTTATTAAAATGATGTTCTTGTTTGTATGATCGTGGTGATCCTGTTAAGGTGAGGGTAGGTGGTGGACCCAAATGCAGGTGAGGACATGAAGCAGGAGGCAGCCAGGGTGACGATTA
>JBAMHX010000014.1:24258628-24271304 GCA_037177515.1 Pseudomugil tenellus
CCCGGTGGAGGGATTATATCTCTCGGCTGGCCTGGGAGCGCCTCGGGATCCCCCCGGATGAGTTGGCTGATGTGGCCGTGGAGAGGGCAGTCTGGGCTTCCCTGCTGAGGCTGCTGCCCCCGCGACCCGACCCCGGATAAGCGGAAGAGGACGAGTACGAGTACGTTCCATGTCCTTTCTTAAGCACAAGCTCAACTATTTGATTAGTATGTCAAAAACAAAGAAAAACAAAGTGTAGATCTGAGTTGAAAAAAATCAACAGATTTAATCAATAAAAAAGGACACATGCTCAATAAACAAATTTTTATCATATGAAATTAACCCCTTAAAACCTAACTTCAGAACAACTGAGCAGAAAAGTCCGATTTTTAACATCTGAAGTCTTTCTTTCTCTTTTTAACAAAAATTTTATTATTGTAGCAAAATCTTCTGCTTTCCAGTGTTCACCAGCTGGCAGGAAACCATAAGCATGTGGTATACAATTGGGTTTAAAGAAAGTTTCCATCACAGAGGGATGAAAAAAGTTTCAAAAACTGTACGTATCAAATCTGGTAAAAAAAAAAAATGCTTTAAGCGAATAAAAATAGGTTCTCCAGAAAGTCTCTTATTATTTCACAAAAAGCAAACAAATTGATCATACTCATTTTCTAATCACTACTTATACTACTTATTCTTTTTAACACTACTTAATTGTATTCAGGACCATGGGAATCAGGAGCCTGTTCCAGCAATTATCAGAGTACTCCCCCAACATGTCCCCATTCCATCACAGAGCCATGACAAACAGATCAACCACTCACACCCAGGAACAATTTAGAGTGACCAATTAAACTAAACAAGCATGTCTTTAGACAAGAGAATTTAGCTGGATTACCCACACATACACAGGGAGAACATACAAACTCCACACAGGCCACTGTTTGGACATCTCCATATCCTCGAACCCGCAACCTTCTCAGTGTGAGGCAACAGTGTTAACCACTACGCTACTGTATAAAGTGACTATACCTGGTTTCACGTTATTCATCATAAAAGTTGTTAATTTGTTGATAGTCGTTTTTTCACATGGTAGAGAGATCTGAAATATCACTGACTGTGCCATTATAGTGTGTGGGGCTATTTCTCAGAGTCGAATGGGGATATCATGCTCTGCATTAGGGTGTAGGAATATACATGGCCAAAAGAATGGCCTGTCATATAGATTCCCTGCAAACAGTGAGAGATGGAACAAATAGATTGCAGCTGTGAGACAAGACGACTGGTAACTCAGTGCGACCAGCAAACAAGCCATACGCTGTCGTAAGCAATGGGTATATCCCTGAATGCCTAATACTCCTATTCCATAATCCTCAAATAGACACAATACAATAATATAAAGCCACACATGTTCAGTCACAAAGCTCCACCTGGTGTGTAAACTTTGAACCATCCTAGCATGACGTCAGGACAGGATGCATTCTGAGGTCATGACCTTTTATTTGCACTTGATTTGAGGTAAATGAGACAAATAGTTACAGAGATGTAGCCAAAAATATGATTTTTCATTGAATAAAGCACCTCCTGGTGGGGAAATCATACATCCACATATCATGAAATTCGATACAGGTCGTTTCCTTTGGGTTGTAAACAGGTATACTGGGTATCAAAATGAAATGGTAAATAGTTCCAGAAATATAGTCAAAAATCAGATTTTTTGGTGCATAAAGCGCCACCTGGCGGGGAAATTATGAATCCCAAAATTGTGAAATTCGAACCAGGTCATACCCCTTGGGGGACGCAAACCGAGTTATACAGAGTATCAAAATTCAATCGTAAAAATTATTTGAGTTATTGCGCTCACATGAAGGATATCCGGCAGCTGCGGATGCGTTGGCAGTCGGGGCCAAAATATAATATTTCCGCCAATCAGCATTTGAGGATAAAATGATGCAGTTAACACTTTATATTAAGTAGACTGGGGATTGTTGGCTTGTGTTGTAGTTGGCCAGGTTTTATCTTAGCTGACCAAAATTACACAATCACACAGTTACACAAAAATAAAAATAGTCTGACTGATACTAGAGATAGATAATGAGCGCTTGCTATGTTCAAACTGCAGGACATTATGCTCAGTTTGGATTATTTTGTGGAATCCTATTTTCTTTTAGAATTCCTTCACATTTTCAATTAAATACAACATGTTTGTGATCTCCTGTAGGAACTTTATGCAAATCAAAAGTGTCCTGCTTGAATTAAACACTGTGGTAAAGATACGACAATGTGAATGATTTCATTGTGTTTACGGAAGTAAACATGACGGTGACAGTGGAGCATATTACTATTTTAAAGTTACCGGCACATTTACAATGGTATAATTTTAAGGAGATTATAAAAGAGGAGACCCTGGTGGCATTATGCGGAACATTGTCAGCAACAACTGTACAGAGAAACATGTGGATACGGAGTCGCAGCCACGAGAGGTTGGGAGAGGGGTGCAAGCATAAGGAGTTAGAAATCATGAGCAGAACATGTATAAAATATATAGTTAATCCCAAATGAAGAATACTTCTGGCAACTTTTGAATTGAATTCAATTAATATGAATAAACTTTATTGATCCCTTTGGGAGAGTCCCTCAGGGAAATGTGTTATTCGAGTACAACGATCTGAGGAGAGAAAAAAGCTCAGCATTCTATTCAGCATAACATTTGCAGACTAGCATACTTTGAAAAAAACAACACCTCAAGAATTGGACAGTACTTAGGCACAGTACTTAGGGTTTGTAAATATTGTAAAAGGGTTTTACAATATATGTTACAATATGCTGAGTGAAAGCCACCGCTGTGTCAAACACCCGTGGATGAAGTGCAGCATTCATCATGATTAGTACCAATCATGCAGAACTGTGAGGAGCAACATTATAATCAGTGTTCACATCCTTTAGTTAGGGGGAGGTACACCTCCATGAGCCTAAAATTTAGTCTAGCAAACCACATGAAAATGCTACATGACAATGTTTTTCCACCAGTAGATATGACATGAATATATCTCAAGACACAAAAGCTCAGATGGTAACACAGAAGAGTGGGTTGCTTGGATATCAACAAATGCAGCAGTGGTCTGATTGTCCTATCAGCACTAAATAATTTTGCCGGCAAACTACTGCAACTCCAGAAGAGAAATAAATACTATAACAGTGTATAACAGGGGTAGGCAACTCCAATTCTAAAGACCCACACTCCTGCAAGTATTGGGAGTTTACCCCCTGGAATACACCTAAAAAACACCTAAAAGACTTGTGCAGAGCTGGACATCAAACTCTGCACAAGTCTTCTTATTACCCATTAATTTGAGTCAGTTGCATTGCAGCAGGGAAACTCACACACAGCACTTGCAGGAGTGCAGACCGAAGTTGCCTAACCCTGATGTATTATATCCAAACAATAGCATGGTGACATTTTTAGACTTCGTGACTTTTTCTTCTTTTTTTGTTCTTTTTAATAAGTGCTTCATTATGTCATTGGGTTGTCTTTATCTAGTTTTAGGAATTGTGTGAAAATCGGAAAATTCATTAACTTTAAAGAACCGCAAATAGCCAGATTATTAAAAGTTTCCTCTTTTATTTATTTATTGAAACCCATTATTTACATTCATGCAAATACAAGGACTTTCCTGCTTGACAGAAAAAAAACAAAAATATTTAACCAGGATATTGACGGTGTTGTGTGCATGGCTGTGGTGTGGCATACAGCCTCAAAATAAGAAGGTTGCTGGTTTGAAACTCAGCTCAGATAGTATCCTTTCTGAGTGGAATTTTCATGTTCTCCCCATATATGAATGGGTTCTCTGGCTTCCTCCCATCATCCAAAAACCTGCATGTTAGGTTAATTGGTCATTGGTCCATCACAGCATCATCTGTGTTGGTGCAATGATTGACAGATGACCTGTCCACGGTGTACCCTGCCTCTTGCCCAATGCTTGAGGAAAGGATCCAGCTACCGGCAACCATTAGAATAAGCTGTGCAGATAATGGATGGATGGATAGTATATTTATTCCAGTTTTTTAAAAATTAAATATGGCTATTACAGCCTAATAGGCTTAATAACCTAAATTAAAGAACCATTAAGAGACAAACATTCATTCATTCAATAATAAAACTGAATATTTAATTGTTCTGTTTGTACTGTTCTCTTATGACTCTGCAGCTCATCATCCGTGGATTTACTTTAATTAAACCGACTAAAACAGCTACATTGCTCTTTTTTTCTGAATTTGAGTTAACACACTATTATTTAACATAATTTTTATTTATATTTTAGATAAAGCAGCTGAACCACAGTCTAGACAGTGGCCCTGAAAAATAGGTGTTTGTCAACTTTTGCCTCACATTAGAGGTAAAAAAAAAACCCAGGTCTCCTATAGTCTGTCTTTAAGAGTTTGTCCAAGCCTTTTCAATACAACACTGGACATGTATTCAGTTAAAGTCTTCTGGTAAAGAAATGGTAAAGAGCAGCTACTGTTGCTTTTTTTTAGTTGGATAATCTCAAAACACTTTTCTTTCTTTCTATGCAACTGTCTTCCTACCTCCCTCCTGTGGTGCTACCTGTGCCCCTTTTCCCACTAGTCCCTACTCTGTAAGTTGACCCCTAGCAGGTTCGGTCTTACACGGCTGGCTGCACCCACACAGATGTGTCCCTTCACGTCCTTTCCTGTCCCGCTTTCTGTGACATGGCCCTCTTGTGTCGACCCCTATGTCGCCCTGTGGGTTGCTGCCGCTCTTCAGGTGTTAGTCCTCTGCTGTCAACCTTTTTTCTCCGTCTTGATTCCCTTCTCATGCACTAATTGCTTGTTCTTTTGTCTTCTTGCCTTGCAGTAACTTTTGATCTGCACTGACTCACATGAAAATGTGGCTGCCATGTCGGCTTTACAGGCTTTATTCTCTTCTGTCTCTGTCTCAATCCTTTTAATCTTCCTCAAATCCCACCCACTCCCTTTTTTTGATGACTGAACAGAACTCTCACTTTGATGAGGCAAACTCGAATAACTAAGCAACTTCCCTTTTATAACATTTCATAGAACACAACCTCATCTAGGAGCATGAATTCTGAGGGACTTCTTTACAAACAAAGAGCAGGTGTGACAATTAATAACCGGAATCCTGGTGTGAAGCAGGACAGGAAGTAATTCAAGCAAATTTACACAGAGGTAAACTCTACCAAATAAAACAGGAAGTAAAGTCAAACAAGATGTAAAACAGATGGAAGCAATAAGCATTAATAACCCATAAAGCTGGATGCTAAAAGAACAAGGCCTAAAGGCAGGAGAATGAAATACAAAATAAAAAGCTAAACAAATTAAAAGCTGAAGTGAGATGCATGGATCACTGGGGTCAGTTGTTAAATCTTTACTCAGTGAATGGTATTAACAAAAACATCCATCCATTATCTACCGCTTATTCCCAAACGGAGTTGGGAGGCGCTGGAGCCAATCCAACCTGACACAGGGCGAGAGGCGGGGGACACCCTGAACAGGTCACCAGTCCATCACAGGGCCAACACACACGGAGAAACAACCATGCACACAGACACAAACTCGTTTGGGCAATGTAGAGCCTTCAATCAGCCTATCCACAAGGCGCATGTCTTTGGACTGTGGGAAGAAGCTGGAGTACCTAGAGAGAACCCACGCTAACACAGGGAGAGCATGCAAACTCCACACAGAAAGGCCACTGTCAGTGCTAGGGATCGAACCTGCAACCTGCTTGCTGTGAGGCTACAGTGCTAACCACCGCGCCCAAAACAGCCTTTGACCAATCATACATCCTACAAACCGTTGCTATAAAAACATAGTCCGTCAAGCTCTAAGCAAGCCTTAATGATATCCATAGTGTATTTCAGGGGTTCCCAACCAATTTTGTTTCACTGACGGGTGTGATGCAGACATTTTTTTCACAGATCGGCAATGTGTGGTAACACTCCACCTGAATGGAGCAGCCACGACCTATTTATAGGCTTGGTGAGACGCAAAAACAAAAACCCTGCCATCTTAATGAAAACAAAAGAAGACAGGCATATTGGTATGTCAAGAGACAGAGGCCAAAGTTAATTTGGCCAGAATGCAGTCGTTTATTAATTATTTCTGTGCAGCCCAGTACCAAATGAGCCACAGACTGGTACTGGTCCCCAGCCCGGAAGTTGGAGACCTCTGGTGTAATTGATTCATATGGTGACCTATGAGACTGCCAACCATCATAAAACGCTACGCAAGGAGAGGAAGGAGTATAAACAAACTGACCTCCAACATGGTGAAGCGATGTGCATAAGGAGTCTGTTAATCTGACACCAGGTACCCTAAGAGTTTATCTGGGGGAGTGAGCAAAGCGCACAAACACTGTGGCTTCATGCGTCGCAGCTACAGCACATCTTCATTCCTAACCGGTCAGATCAAACCTTTGCCTGCTCCTGACACAAGACCTCCACTACACCAAAAGCGCACACAATAAACAATACTTTGATTAGAGTGCATTATAGCTCATGTCATGCTGTAGAGGTGGAAGACAGGTTAATTTTCACTGCACCGCATGATGTGTTTCTGGCCGCACAAGCCTTAGTAGCTAAAGTTAGCTTATTAGCCTCCGACACCGGTAAAGTTTGGCTGGTTTTCTAAGCTTACAGTAATCCTCACATTTTTACAATATTAGACTAATATAAGAAAGATTATTTACCCGGCAATACAAAAAGCACGACTGGTCCACAATACTGTGCTGGTTGCTTTTCAGGTAAAGGTCATGGGGTTTCTCCGATTTATAAGCACACAGGTCTAGAGACCTGTAAGCTTTGGCCTAAATAGTTGTAGTTTCCTCTTCGCTGCATATTTTTATATTATGAATATATAACCCTCCACTGCATATTGTAAACCTTTTTTTCCACACACACCAGTATAGAGTCATGACGCTTGACGGACTAGCAACAGTAACTAAGGGAGACAGGACTTTTGAAAAAGGGTCAATTGTCAGTCAAAACACTTAAAATGATGCTTTATATGTGGTTCTGTTCAGTTTTCCAAAAGTAAATTTTCTATTTCATTTTTATGGTTGTGAGTAGAAATACAATTAATGCATTGGCTAGTTTTACTGAAGTAGTAGTAAACTGATATCTTTTGACAGTGGACATAAGAACATGGTCAATAACATGAAGAAACAAATATATGTCAGGTGACACATTGTAAGAATCAACCACTTCCAGCAATTTGGATGATTCTGGCAAAGTAACAAGACTAGCTAAACAGTAACCATAGCAATCACGGATAATACACACACCCAGTGTTACAGAAAGAAACATCAACATATGCATAAGCAAACATTCCCTCCAACCTTGCTGCAAATAGTACTTTGCTATAATGATTACTTTGATGCCATTTTACTAGTTGCCTGTGGTGGTAGCATGAAGTGTAATCTGATGAACAAAGAAGAAGACGGGTTTGAGATTTTAACCTCCACTGCTCAAGTAAATATCCACCGGCATAAACACAACCCTTTTGCCAGAGAAATATTGAGCCCAATACAACCATGTCTAATTATAAAATAGCACTCAAAGCAGTGTTCTGCTCTTACTAAAATTAGCATTTTGGAAAACAAGTTCTTTGGTTAATCAGTCATTTCTATATGTACATGCTTACTATTCCAAAAGAACACAAGAGGAGCCAAAGAGTGGAAAGGTGACCTTTTGAAAAATTACTTGGCCAGATTTGGACAACAGAAAGAGTGCTTGTGGTGTGGGAGAAGGGAGATCTGGGAGGTGTTAGATTGTGGGTAAGCTCTGTCTCGCGTATTTTCATTCTCTGCCTCTTCTGGAGCCAGGAAGACAACCAGCCAGCAGCAGAGCAAGGTAACCTTTCTCTAATTGATGTTGGTGTGTGGAGCGCACCAGGCAGCCATATTGTGAAGGAGTCAAGAGTAGCCCAGGTCTCTGCATGTGGCAGTCTCTGACAGGAGGGGGTTGATGCGACAGTGTGGATGAGTGATGCAGGACAATCAGACACCAGTGTGATGGGAACAATCTGAAGATGGAAGTTTAATTTACCAACAGAGTGAAATCACCAAGCTGTCTGTCCTACTGGATAAAAAAGGCGTCCGCTAGCATTACGTTTTATTCCAAATGATCATGTAAGTGCATCTACACTTGTATTGTAAGTGTAATGTACTCTTTAATTTCAGCACACATAACCACTTAGGGAGGATGATGACTTATGTGCAGCTTTTACCTCAACCTGTAATCCATCCAGTCAGACGTCTTGCCACCACGCGTGAGCAGATTTAGAGCTGCTTAAAGAGCATTTCGTCAAAGAGTCACTCTGACCTTAATAACATCTGATAAGCTAATGTTGCCATTTAAACATCTTATCTATATCTTTATTCACACACTCACTCAAACAACATAATAAAACACAAAGTTGTCGTCAAATTAAAAGTAATGTGACTTATATAAGTGTGTGAATTACTTTTCCAATGCAAGCTGTTTAACGGTTAGTGAAAGAGTTCGGATAACATTAAAACAACATAATGTAATACATACATCCTGTGCCAACAGAAGCTTGTAACATATCAATAAATTATATGTAATTACTAATTATATCATATAAATAATGATTATATATCATAATTAAGAAAAAAGAAGCTGCATCTACTGTAACTGTTATTTTTCTCATCATGCAACCTCATCTACTAATTATTATTTAATCTACTATTTTAATGGTTGTAGCTCTGTATAAAAAAAACCCAAAACCTTTTTTTCTTTTAACATACAGATTGACTTCACCACTTTTAAACTCTCATCAAGCTTTTTCCAGATCTGCAGTCCCCTGTATGTACAAGGTGCAATCTTTTGTTGGTCATCATGTCCTGATAAGGAGATTTATGAAAGGAGCATGTAGGCTAGACTTGTGATTAGGATTCAGGTTCCATCATGGGATTTGCCTGTAATCTTGGAGGTGCTCTCAGGACTGCCTTTGAAGCCCCTGGAATGCATAGATTTAAAGGCCCTGTCCCTTAAAGCTATTCTTGTGCTGGCTTAAACATCAGCAAAAAGAATTAGTGAGCTGCATGTTCTGTATACGCACACCTCATGCAGGTGTTCTCCAAACTTTGAAAAGGTCTTGCTACATCAAAACCCTGTCTTTGTGCTCAAAGTTAGGGAGACTTCTCACAGATGCCTATCATGGGACTTGAAAGACTTTTCATCACTCACCGTTTAGTAGTGAGAGCGATAAAGGGTTGAATATTCTCTGTCTTGTAGGAGCTTTGCGCATTTATTTGGACAGGACTAAAGGGTTCAGGAAGAGTGACCAGAGCTTGTAGTCATAGGTGTAGATCCTGCCAGCGCCTGACAGGCTGGGTGGTGGAGGCTATTTGGGAGTCAAATAATTGCCAGGGGCTGCAGCCTCTGGAGCACTTGCATGCACATTCCACTCGAGGTATTTCTACCTCATGGGCTCTATCAGTATGAAGCTCTAGCACTGATTTTCTTTGGCTGCTAATTTTATTCTAGTTAGATAGTAGGAATGTAACTCAATGCTGATGGTAGTATGTACAATAATGGACAACAATGTGTTTCAAATACTCCTACACTATTGTGTTATTTGGTGTAATTTTATTATCTTCCTTAGTGTTTTTGCATTATTGGTTGAAGGATTTCTCAGATATCATCTCTTCTGCAATACATATTTGACAATGACTCAGAAGGCTCTGAATAATCTAACTGAATGTTTTTTATGTTTTAACTCTGTTGTAAATAATTTCTGAAGTTTAAACGTTAAATTGCCATTGTAATGTTAGATGTTACTCTAGAGTCTTTCAACTTGGTTTACATCATTTTGATTATGTGTTTATTTATTCTAATTGTGCGTAGAACAGGGTACAGGAATTTATGTGAGCAGAAAATTACATATACAATCAAATATTTTTTCTTCATGGACTACTGAGTTGAAAAATCATTCAATTGTTGAGGTAACAATTGATTGAAGGAGCTTCATCTTTTTATTTGCAAGAATGAATTTGGTATAATGTAATGAAATCATAATGAGAAAAAACGTGTCTAAGATGATGGTGTCAAATCAAAAGAAATTAAAATGTGTTTAAAAAAAACTTGTTACAGAAATCCAACTGTGGAGACCTGACAAGAACAATATCAAGGGGTCAATTAAAAAAAAACCTACACTTTAAATAAACTGAGAAGATGTTAGCAGAATATTCAGCAGATGCTGTTATATAGGTTATGATTTGGACTTTGTGTGGGTGTTTTTGGTTTCCTGTTTTATTTTATAGTATTCCTGTTTTGCCTCATGTGTTTCTGTGTAGCATTATATGTTGTTCATTATTTGGAGGTCGCCATGACACCTTTTCTCCCCAGAAGCCGGTTTTTTACTTCCGGTCTTCACTAAATGCATTGAAAACAGTGTAATTTATGATTTGATTCGATATGATCACGGAAAGAGACACACGTGTAACTGCATGCTGACTACACACCGCGCTTCTCTGGCTGCTCACTGCAAGCAGGGACCGCAGACACACAAACCATAATCATAAGAGACAGAGACCCAGATATTCACAGTTCCAGCTAGAAATCTCTCAGCAAAAAAATGAACGGTATGGCAAAACTTTAGTTTGGTATATTTTGCAAAATGCATAATATTATCATAGATGTGTGGAACGGCAAATGTAGCACAATGTGGCCCATTTAAGTTTTTTGGTTTCTCAGTTCTGTTTGTGGGATCATTACTTTCTCAGTGTTAGGCCAAATCTTGAGCCAAAAGTTTTGTTTGCACCCCTGCTTCAGGCCTTGCCTGCATTTGGGTCCACTCCCCCCAAAGTCCATGACAGAATGAACCTGCCAACTACGGAACCAGCAGGCACTCACTACATCCACGTCCTGAAGAGCTGGCTACAAAGTAAGCTCCTCTTGAAGGACGACCAGACTGATGGTCTGGTCACCTCCATCCCGGGGGTTGGCTTGGATTACCTCCCTCAACATCACCAGTCCAGCTCAACTCATCACCTGTTTCCACACAACACAGTGAAAACACAATAAGATGAAATACAATTAATAAAAATACAAAATAAAATATCATACACTGTCTAATAATAATAAGAAATGGTAAGAATTATTAGATTTCCGCATTTCATTTGATCAGTGTTTGTGCATCTCACTGTTCTAAG
Organism: Pseudomugil tenellus; assembly: GCA_037177515.1. Classification (NCBI taxonomy): domain Eukaryota; kingdom Metazoa; phylum Chordata; class Actinopteri; order Atheriniformes; family Pseudomugilidae; genus Pseudomugil; species Pseudomugil tenellus. The sequence goes on from JBAMHX010000014.1 coordinate 24,269,820, forward strand.
TGTAAGTAGCATTAAGAGTTCACAGTACTGAATAAGTGAAGAAAAATGAAAGGTTAGGTCTCGTCTTGTCGTCTTCCGCTTATCCGGGGTCGGGTCGAGGGGGCAGCAGCCTAAGGAGGGAAGCCCAGACTTCCCTCTCCCCAGCCACATCTGCCAGCTCATCGAAGTGTTCCCAGTCCAGGTGGGAGAGATAATCTCCCCCAGGGTCTCCTCCTGCTGGGACGTGCCTGGAACACCTCACCAGGGAGGTGTCCAGGAGGCTTCCTAACCCGATGCCCGAGTCAACTCATCTGGCTCCTCTCGATGTGGAGTAGCAGCGGCTCTACTCTGAGTCCCTCCAGGATGACCGAGCCGCCTGTATTCGTGATCTCGTTCTTTCGGTTTTCAGTTTAGGGACAAGAAAAATTCCTCCTAACTTCTTGACCTGCTTACTCCTCTTTCAACCACCGTGCACATCTTCCATTAGCTCTAGTCGTCTGATTTCCAAGTTAAATAATACATTTTTGGTGATCTAGAGCCGATTAATGGGATTTAAATTCCTTTAAATGAGAAAACTGGTTTGAGATATAAGCTAATTGAGATGTGAACAAGGTCACAAAACAAATTAAATTCCTATCTCGAGGTATTACTGTATAGTAGAATCACAGAAAAAGTGACACTCCAGCACAAAACAACCTCTCTTCACTATTAAAGCCTTACATTTATTATGCTTGAATTTATTTATATTTCATTGTGAATATTCTCTTTTTCCCAGTTTTTTTTAAAAAAGTGGTTCATTAAAAATAACCTAGTTTGAAATAAATAATGGGACCAGCAGTTGGCTATCATGTTAACTTATGAGCAACAAATCCATTAGTACATGAACTGTGCCTTCATGACAGTTAACATGGATAATTAAGACACAGCAGTAGTATTGACATGTAGGGATGGTGGTGGTGTGGAGGGGGGGTTACAGGCAGAAAAGTGCAGGACCACTTTGATTTTTGATCTCCAGCCAACAATCTAAGTAGTAGGCCTAAGCAGAAAGAGAATAAAAGGAACAGAATCAATAGTGAGGTCTGTTCTCGCCTCTTTTCAATCCCAAGATGGATGGAAGTTTCAGGCCAAATCCACATCTCAGGGAACCCAGCCACATTCCCTGGTCTCTGAGAGTCCAGATGGTGCAATTCCTAGGTAAAGTAAGCATTGTTTTCTTAGTTTTTTTTCAGGATTTCCTACTTCCAGGTTCTCATTAGGAGGATTATAGGCAGGTAGCAGCAGTTTCATATTAAAACATAAGCTAGATTAAATTCTACACCAGGGCAGTGTTGAGTTGTATAGCTGACACAAAATCAGCAAAAGAAGTGAACCACAGAAGAAGAAAAAGACAGGACCAGGAAGAAGAAAATATATATATAAAGCTCCAGAAAAAAACAGAAGTTGAGAACACTAAAAAAATTAAAAAGTAAAAATATATATATATGTATATGTATGTATATATATATA
>JBAMHX010000014.1:24305436-24327999 GCA_037177515.1 Pseudomugil tenellus
TTTTTGTCCTCTTCTTTGTCTGATGTAGGTTTCTCTCCCCCTCTCCCCCCCCCTCTCCCCCTCCCCCCCCCCCCCCCCCCCCCCCGCCACCGTGCAGCCCCATCTGACAATACATATGGAAGCATGCGTCTGAACTTTGAAAGTTCTGATACAAATTATCATCACTGTAACAATATCACAATTCTTAATACCATGACTAACATATACTTAATTATTCAACTACACCTCTGAGCTCCCAGCTTCTTTTTCTTCAGCTTTTTCTACTCTAGCTCCTTCAGCATTTTCTCCTGTGTCTCTTTCTGCATCTCTACGATCCATCACGACAAAAATATATTGATGCATGACATGAACAGTGTGACAACTTTGGGTGCAACAATCAACAATTTTGCTGATGCTGTTATTGATGACAAACTTAGTTTCACAATTATGATGGATTTGGATGTTTTAAAATTACATTTGTATATGCTGCAGTTTTTCCTTTTTATGACTAGCGCTTAGTCCCGTTCTTAATTCTTTGTCAAATTTCTTTGTTTTGCGTAGTTTGTTTTCGACCTAAGTCCACGTTATCTGTGCGCACGTGTCGTTCTTTGTTTAAGCTCTTAAATTAATCAACAATCAGTTAAAAGTGAACAGTCTAGACTAGAGAATTCCACTACATTCTGAGTTTAATCGTGTTTGTTATTTTCCGAATAGTTTAAGTGTCTTCCTTCGACTGAGGACACCAGCCAAATCATCCTCCGGTACCCAGCTTGGTGCCGAGCAGCTGTGTGCAGAACTTCCATTGACAGAGACATCGGATCCACTTCAAGACACGAACCTGTCGGTTCCAGACGAAGCTGGCTCCGCTGAAAGCCGAGAGGGGAAGCAGCGCTGAATGCATTGATTCCGTTTTGCCAGAAAAATCATCACAGACATCATCACCCTGCGCTGAGGTAGGACAGATCCTTTACCTCAACTGTGTGGTCTGTATGCTGGTGTCTGGATCCATAATTCCTTGTTTGCGACTCTAGGAAACGCTTAGTTTGATTACATCTGCCCCTGTAAGTCGCCTGAGACAGGTCCCTTTTACTGTAAGCTTCGTGGCCTTCACTCCCCACCAACGTGACCGCGAGTCGCGGCCTTATCAAATCATACAATTTATCTGATCCCTTCATAGGCAATTTTTCCCAACCTAGGAATCATTCAGTTGAACCACTTTGCCAGACTTACTTTATTACACAGTTATACACATTGCCTGCAGCAGCCTCATCAAGCTTGTCTCTCCTTTTATTCTTCATTTAAAAAAATGTATCCTCTTCTCTTTTTTAATTTTGGTTTTATTTAGGAGACATTTCCATATATTAGAACAAGAGATCTTCCACTGAAATGCACATTGTTGAAGCCAAATATCATTAGAGGACCACATTTTTTCCCCTGTCCCATTTTTCTTTAATATAAACTGTATTCAATTTAAAGGTAATTTTTTCACTTCCTGGGTACCCTTATATAATCTTGATATTAAATTAGAACCAAAAATCTGCATGGTATGCCATATTGAACATTTCAATAAAGGAAAATTTCAGTAAGGAATTTAAAAAAAAACATTTTACTCTCAGATATCGATTACTGCAAGTAATGTCGAATCTGAAGAAATCTGAAAAAATAACTATTATTTAACTGATAATGTCCCTTAATTGAATAAAAATCTCTCAGTCTTCCTTTATTATAAAGAGTGCAATATGCAGTTAAACGTTTTTCTGCCCAACTTTTAAATTTCCAAACCAACTTGCTAGGAGTAAAATTGAACTAAATGTCTCCAGAAATCATAATAATTTATAAGTTGAAGTACTTGGATTTGTCAAATAAATTAAAATGTGATCTGAAACAGGGACATTTTGTATTGTTAACCGAGTATTTTAACTCCTGGGATATCATCATTCTGAATAATACCTTGACTCAAGAGTGATGAATTTATCGGGCACATCCTGACGTGTTCCCCTTTTCAGGTCAAAAGAATTTGAAAGAGCACCGTTAATTGTAATTCTCGCCTTTGGTTGTTTATATAATGCTTGAATAACTGCAATAAATGATTGCTTGAATCCAAGGTGCCCCAGAATTTTGTATAGAAATTCCCAGTTTACCTTATCAAAAGCTTTTTCAGCATCAAGACTTATCAGTAACATCAATTTTTTTATTTTTAACTATGTGACCAATTATATGTAGTTTATACTCTTCTCAATCAAGAAAACAGACTCCTCGTCCTTGAGAGGAAAACAAGCAATCACAGACATCAATTCAAATGTTAATATAAATTAAACCTCTGATCATTATAATACTTCCAGCTAATGTGACGCAGGCTGAATAAATATCCAACTCATAGTAGCATATTAACAAGGACTCCTGACGGCAGACTAGCTAACCGGTGTGCAAGCAAGATGGAGTGACAATGGGGACGGCCAATCACATAAGAAACAAAGGACTCAATGAAGGAGCTTGTGGGGGTCTAAACTAAAAGAAACAACTTTCAGCTTTAGAAACTGAATTCCACTAAGTTATAGTGTTTGACATGTCTTTGTATACCATAGAGAAACATTGATTTTGCATAATTTAATGTGCAGAGAACCACAATGACAAGTTCCCCCTTTAAAACTACATCTGTGCATGAAACGTTCTGTACAATTAACTTTGCTTGCCTAGTTGCCCCGCTCTGCCCACCCTATCTGAAAATAGGTCTGTGCACACGCATGGTGTTTTAACACATCAGCCAGCTCGTCTCTGCTAAATCATACATTTTTATCTGGTTTTATGTTGTTTTAAGATTTACCCTTTTTAATAGTGGCTATTTTAATTCCACTTTTACACAGGAGGAGTAGTTTTTGTTCTTTCAATCTTCCTTGGGTTTTCCAACAAGTCCTATACTGTAGCTCAGATGGAAGAGCAGTCGTCTTTCAACCGGAAAGTTGTGAGAACGATTCCAGGCTTCGCCTGACTATATGTTGAAATGTCCTTGGGCAAGACACTGAACCCTAAGCTGCCCCCCCGAAGTGCCTATCGGGGTGTGAGTGTGTGTGTGAATGGGTGAATGTGAACTCTGTAGTGTAAAGCGCTTTGGGCGGTCAACATGACTGGAAAAGCGCTATATAAGTACAAGTCCATCCATTTACCATTTATACTGACAGCGACAACCATTAGCTGTGTGGTGTGGATTTGTCTGCCACATACATCATACGGGCACGCCAAGTAGTGTCCCATTTCAAAGTCTCCTTCAAATGCGCACTTTGTTTGGCTCCAGTTTAGCTTAAATATTTACCAGTGGCTGGTGTTAATAATTATCAAAAGGAACCAACAGCTGTTAAGTATCTTCGGAACCAAATTACTTATACATTAAAAATTGATGCACTCACCTTACTGTTTTCCAACATACTTTTTAACTTGTAACAACTACACATATTTTTTTTATTTAATCAAGTTATTTTTTATGTGTAGTATAAAACAATTCATTTCAACAATGCATTATCATTGTTGAAGTCACACCAGTTCTGTGATACGATGCGGGTCAGGCATCCAATATGTCTTGGAACATTGCATTTCTTAAGGAAGATGTGGAAGAAGTTGAACAGTGTACAGCCTCAGTGAAATAGTGTTAGGGTTTTGGGTTAGGCTACGTTAGTTTCCTGTTTTATTTTGTAGTTTTTCCTGCACCGTAACAATTATCCTCAATGAACTACTTTGGTTGTCGTCATTCAGTCATTCATGCTGCCATCTATTATGACTTCAAGAAAAGTGACTCAGAGCTGAGACTGTAGTAAACATCAAGTGTTGCTTCTGGCAAAAAGGTAATGAGTTGAGTGGAAGCATTTTTGATGATTAATTTTATTATTGAACAACTATGTTCTCAATGAACACAAAAAACTAATAAATATCAAATCAGTGACCAATAAAACCACCTTTCTTTACAAGGAAACTAAAAATCCTGCCATCCATAGATTCTGTCAGTGACTTGATCTGTTCTTGATCAACATTGCGTGCAGCAGCAACCACAGCCTCCCAGACACTATTCAGAGAGGGGTACTGGTTTCCCTTCCTGTATATCTCACAGTTGATGAAGACCACAGGTTGGGGTTATGATCAGGTTAATAAGGAGACCATTCCAATTCTTTTTTCTTCTTTTAGTACTTTTCTGGCCAGTCACGCACTGGAGTACTTGGATGCATGTGATGAAACATTGTGCTGCATGAAAACCATGTTTTTCTTGAACGATGCTGACTTCTTCCTGTACCACTGATTGAAAAAGGTGTCTTCCAGAAACTCGGAGTAGGGCTGGGAGTTGAGCTTGACTCCATCCTCAACCCGAAAAGGTCCCACAAGCTCATCTGTGACGATACCAGCCTATACCAGTACCCCACCTCAGTCCATAAAATCAAACTTATAATATTTCTTGGCCCAGTTTTATCTTTTGTGTCTTGTTCAGTGGTGGTTGTTTTTCAGCCTCTTTTGCCTCGGCCATGTCCCTGAGTATTGTGAACCTTGTGCTTCTTGGCATTTCAGTGATGTTGCAGCTCTGAAATATGGCTGATGCCAAATGGCATCTTGGCAGCTTCACGCTTGATTTTCCTCAGTTCATGGGCAGTTATTTTGCACTTTTTTTCAACATGCTTCTTGTGACCCTGTTGACTATTTTGAATGAAACGCTTGATTGTTTGATGATCACGCCTCAAAGGTTTGGCAGTTTTAAAAGTGCTGCATCCCTCTGCAAGACATCTCACTGTTTTTGACTTTTCAGAGTCAAATCTCTCTTTTGACCCATTTTGCCAAAGAAATGGAAGTAGCCTAATAATACAGGGTGTTGTTGTCATTAGACCACATCCCTTCTCATTACAGAGATGCACATCACCTGATATGCTTACTCAGTAGTACCGCTTGGAGTAGGACAACATTCATAAAGAGGATGATGTGGTCACAATACTCATTTACCTAATAATTCTGCACACCCTGTATGTGAATATGGTCATTAGATCCATTTTCTGCTTTTTGTTAACAGAAACTGGAGTTGAGTGGGGAATAGGTGACTGGGTTCCATCATAAAGCAATGCTACAGATCTTAGGTCTCAAGCGTCCACATCATTTAAATTTAGGATGTGTCTGATGAACCCTGACAGCCCCAGTGGGGCGAGCTACAATTGTTGCCAGCACAGATGTGGAGAGACTTAAGCATGAACATATGCAATGCATGCAATGATGTGTGCACTGGAACATCGCAACATACACACAAACTGTGGATTCATAGGGACTGAAAAAAGGCCATACTGCTGTGCTGTGAACTCCCTCCCATCTGTTCCACAGGGAAGAAGAAATATGGACCCCTGGAACGGTCTGTTTTTCCCCTCTGTTGATGTCTTTCCCACACATTCATATATAACATGCCTGCTGTGTTCCTGTAGAATAAAAGTAAAACGACTGACAGGGGTGTGGAAAATCACAGAGAGGAAAGTGGGCGACTGAAGCAGAAGACTTGGACTTGAGTTAATGAAGAAAGGTTAAAAAAATTGACTCTGTAGAGGGGGACAGTAAAATAGTGTGGGTGGAGGGGTGTCAACTGGGATAAAAGTACTTGTTGATCATAAGAATCTAGAGAGTATGCAAGCTTAGAAAACAAGTTTGTCTGTTAAAGGCCCCTGATATCAAAGCATACGTGTCAAAACAACCATTTTAGATGAAATATACAAGACAAACATAATTATTTTTATGTTTTACATGTCAGAACACAATGAGAATTTATTATGCAATTCTTATTGTACACAACAAATTAGTCTCAAACCACCATTTGCAGCATTTAAAATGATTTTCTATGCAGTATTATCAGTCTGTAACATCATTGTGGGGTCATTTTGGCCCACAGTTCTTTACATTACTTCAGTGCATGTTTGCAGGTCCTGCCATTATCCCTAAAAAAAGGTGGATGTTTGCATTTTGGGTCAATAGAATAGTGTCATGCTTTTGTTTTTCAGTCACCATGAGCAAAGCTTGCAGAGTTGTCAACACAGTGGTGGCAAAAATGGACTATGAAAAAAAAGAGGAAAGTTGGAGTGGAGAGGGGCCTTATCCAAATAAATAAATAGTTACACTACAGGTTGAGGGAAGGGTCAGACATTTCAGTCCCCACCGGCAGCAGCAACATAGCTAATGGGACTACTTCCTGCAGTTCTACTGTTACCTGGAACATAATGCTAATAATAATACATAATATAATCAACAGTATTCATTCTTACATACATTTCCTCCATAGATTTTCTTTATGTGGCATTCATGTTTCTGTGCTGTAGATAATGACTTCTCTTCAAACTTGTCATGCAAAACCCTCATTTAAATGTTCTCCAGGGTCTCTGGTTGCAAAATAAGCCCAAATCATCATCCCTCTGTCAAGGATATGTCATAGTATTTCCTTTTGTTCACAAACCAAGTTTTGAGGAGCTCAACGTTTTGCGAGAAAGCAAAGAGGTTCTGCCACCAATAAAGAGTTATATTACGACAACAGCTGATCTTTCGACATGGTGTCAGAAGGGGTCCAAACTGAGAAAGGAACTTTATTGAAGTAAGAAGATGCTAAATTTTCAAATCAACCTTATATACAAAAGTAACATAAAAAAACCCAGAAAATAAACAAGGCCTATGCCGTTGGAAGCGCCCCCAATCCTCGAATAGACACAATACAATGATATAAATATGCACATGTTCAGTCACAAAGCTCCACTAGGTGTGAAAACATTGAACCGAGATGTTAGGACAGGATGCATCCCGAGGTCATGACCTTTTATTTGCACTTGATTTGAGGTTAATGAGACAAATAAATCCAGACATATAGCCAAAAATATGATTTTTTTTGTGAATAAAGTGCCACCTGGTGTAGAAACTATAAATCCTATGATTGTGAAATTCGATACAGAGCGTCCTCTTGGGGACCTAAACAGGTATACTGAGTATCAAAATCCAATTGTAAATAATTCCAGAGATATAGGCAAAATCAGATTTTTCTTGCATAAAGCACCAGCTAGTGAGGAACCATAAATCCCAAAATGCTGAAAGTTGATGCAGGTGATCCCCCTGGGGACCTAAACAGGTACACGAGTATCAAATTCAAGTTAGGAAAACAGTTCGAGTTATTGCGCTCACATGAAGCGGCGGTCATGAATATACCATTATACCCCTGACACTCCACGTTCAGGAATATAAATACAAGAAAGAATACAAACATTTAAAACACACCCAATCCCATAATGCACAGCACAACTCTAGAAAGACATGACAGTCTTCATAACCAACAAGTAATAAAATTAGAAAATAAAACAACCTAAACAATAATACGGGGATCCTCACACCAGGGGCCAACCCATCCAAACCTGAAGTGGGTGCCGCCTAAGGGCCATGTACCAGGGTCCCCATCTAAGCCACATCCAAAAGGCTGGAATGCAAGGGCCTCCAACAAAAAGTCATCCTCTAACAAAAACCTTGCAGACCAAGTAGAGATAGTCCCCAGTGCAATTTAAGCTGCCAGAAAGCTTAAGCATTGACAAGCCAGGGGGGATTGCCAACATGGAGGTATCTCTGTTAACCTACAGCAACAAAGCTAAATGATGAAAATGGGACTATCCAAGCAAACATGATTATGTACTCAATGTGACATGAGGTGGAAAATGTCATAAAAACATTCACTTTCACTATTATAGAAGATGAAAGTGACTTTGATTTGGTTTTTAATAAGTTTGATCATAACTTTGTGCCACAAAGAAACGTCAAACATTAGAGAGCCCAGTTCCATCAATGGGCATAGAGGCGTAGAGAACATGAAGCAACAAATCAGTCAGCAAGGAGCGTCCTCCCATAGTATACAGAAAGTAAACCAGCAAAAGAAACAGTTTAGAAAAAGTGTGCATATGACAGGACTAAATGCAAGGAAAGAAAACAAATCAAAGGAACATTGGAGAAATAAAGGAGCAAATCTATGCAAAGAGAAAATGTACAGCATGTTGAAAAACACAACACAGACATTAGGGTACTCTGCGCGAGACTGTGTACACAAGATGCAACAAAATTGGACACTGGAAATGCATGTGCCATTCAAAAACTGCTATGGAGGTGATAGATGAAACAGAGGAGGGCTCATTCTTTGCAGTGCAGTGGATTCAGTAAACACCTCAGAAAACTGGACAGTGACTTTACAGCTATGTGAACACCAACCCATTTTAAGATTGATACAGGGCCTGATGCCATAGTGATAAATTACGGCACCTTTAAAGCTGGGACATGGTTTAAGTAAACTAGCCAAAGAAGTTGCTTATAGTGTCTAGGTTCTGTCATTCAAATATAAAGAGGACACATATAAGTGACACAGGAATGTACTAAGCTATTGCTCTGTGTATCGGTCTTCTGCATTAAGCATAAACGAACCTTAAAGGAGGACTATCACAAGAAACAAAAAAAAATCCACAGTAAACACTGACCACTACCAGTCAAAATGGCATTACTGTTTTGCAGAATTACTTCAGACATCTGGCTTCTAAAAATAATTTTGAATTTCCCTCGCAAATTATGGGCACCACCATGTTCGCGTGCAGCGTACAAGGTGCGGAAAATCATGCACTCCAGTCGTGACGTCACTCAGGGACAACCACGTGCAAAATGCGTCTGTGTGCTTGTCGGCTTTACTCACGGCTGTTGCTGTTGCTTTGTGTCTGGTAACAGCAACGTCTCCTTATTTATATTAATAATTATGGCATTAACTGTTTAGTTTGTTGTTGTAGGCGCCAGATTATTGGAATTAATTCTTAACATAGGTGTCTTGCATGTGCAGTTTTACATTCCTGTGATGTAAAAATGTCTTTGTGCCAATATTATTACATCATGTGAACTGCAAGTGGATTTGTTTAAGGAATTGAATACAAAAGCAAAAGGGAAATTAACAGTATGTTCATACTTGACTGGACCCTAGGTGTTTGGCCGCAGGGGAAAATAAGTTAAGAACTGCAGGTCTATTTTTTAAATGTTATTATTTATTAAATTTTTTGTTTGGATGTTTGATTTTTTAAAAATGAAATAATTTAGCTATCATATATGTACCTTTTTTTTTTTTTATCATGGAGTGCATCTCAGCATGAATGAAACTTTATTATGTCATATGGTTCATGTATTTGTTTGTGTGTATTGTTCTATTGTTTATGCTTTTCTTTCTATTGAAGTTAACCATCAGGACATTACTGCATTCCTACAATCAAGCAGCCAAAAACTAATTGTTGTTTTTCTGGCATTAAACTGTCAGTTTGTTTACTGACAGTAAACAGACTGACCACTTCTTTTTCCTACAAGACATCTATTTTGTTAGAAGAAAGGTTGTTTTCCATTTATTTACAGATGTTAAATTTATTTTGAGTATTTTCTATTTCTGTTTTGGTTATTGTTTGTTTTATTCATATTTAATTTGTTTTTTGTGATTTTCCCATCGTCGAATTCATTATATCAAGTTGTCATTTTTTAAATTTGGTTTTTCCACATTTACACTGATTGTTGTTTAAAGTAAAATTTCCAGTTTGTTTGTGACAATGGATGTCCATGTGTACAGTTGTGTGTATTTTAGATTAAATAACTGGATTATTTGTTGAAATCAGAGAACTGAGGCCTGTACTACGAAACATGATTAAATCAGCCCGGACTTGTCTCCGGGGCTAATGCTGACGTTTGTCAGATCATCCGATATTAATTAAAGGTATAATATAAACTGGCAGCACCCAGATTACTGTATTACAGCACAAATATTTCGGGCAATGTTTTATCTACGTGATATTTCCCAGTTCTTTAAATGATCCACTTCCATGTGAGCGTATTTATCAATGCCACTATGAATGCACCAATAGTTGTTCCATAACTCAATATACTGTATTTAAGTTTTCGGTGGAAACAATTGCCCACTATTAAAAAAAAACCTCAGTTTTAGATGTAATTCCAGTGGAGCTAAAAGAACATGGGAGCAAGTAAAGATCAAATATAAAAACATACTTCAAAGCAGTCAGTGAGAAAGCATTATTAATATATCTGTTGTGTGGATTAAACCTCAATGCACACTGTCTGCGGGACAGTAAGCGCCAGACTACAATGGGTCACGTTTGCTACAAACGCTCCAACAGCTGACATATGAATCTCAGTCCATCTGATAAACATCATAACATAAACGGGTTAGATCTGACCCTGAAGACTCTCTCTCCTAAGTGCTCCACTCACTGTCCGTGCAGCAACGTCAACAAGATCCTCTAAAAATGGGCAGGCCATTAATTTTTGTTACGGTGCAGGGAGGTGGTGGACCCACATGCAGGCAAGGAGGACAAGCAGGAGGCAGCCAGGATGCAGATCAACAGGATTTATTACGGAGTTGACGACAGGGCTGACACTATGACAGACAACTAACTAATGATTCGACAAGGGGGGAAAGAAAATCAAGGGTATAAATACACTGAAAACAGAACAAGACACAGGTGAACCAAAATGACCAAAAACAACCCAGGTGAACTAATGAACAGAACATGAACCTGAGAGCAAAACAGCAGGCAAAACAGTTAAAACTACAAAATAAAACAGAAAACCATAAACCTAAATCAAGACCCTAACAATCTGAGATCTGATTGGTCTGGAGGTGGTGCTTTTATACTTGTGGATCTCTTATCCCAGAACATAACCTGCTCCTGAGCAGGTTAGCTGTTTAGCGTCTGTTGCTGTGGTGATGCAGCTGGATCAAAAGTAAGCCAGCTTCCTAGTAGCCAGAAGTAATTCCTGAAGTTATCCTGATAACCAAGTATCCCACTTCATAGTAGAGACCCCTGAACAGTGTGTTTACTCTAACCTCATGGGAGCATGAGATATTAGTTAAGACAGACGTCATCTGATTGGTTGTGTATGATAGCATTTAGCATTTACTGCGTTTGTTTATGGGTTTCCTGTTTGCTCTGTATTTCTGTTAATTGGTTTTACCTGTGTTAGTAATTATGTTCACCTATCCTTCGTTTGGTAGTGTTTATTTAAGTCCCTTGAGTTTTCTGTTTTGTTGCTGGTACATCAGTTGTGTTTGAGTTTGGGTTGTCTGCGGTTATTTTGTGAGTCTTGCTTAGTTCCTGTCTTAACCCCTCATATCATGGGGTCAATTTTTGCAAAAACGTGTAATATGATATCTCCAAATTAGAATTGCTGCTGTTATTGAACCCTCTGGATTGTAAATACAAGCTTGGGCTCTTTGTAAAGGTAACACTCTGTAGTATCGCCCACAGCAATCAAAATTATTGTAACTATCACTAATAAAAGGTTATACACATTAAAACCCGCAGAAAAAAATCATTCTGTCCTTGCCTAAAATATTTTGTTAAAAATAATAAATTCAATTTTATCTACATCTCGGCTGTCTCCTACCTGCATTTGGGTCCACACCTTCCCTGCCTCCTAACAGAACTTTAGTTGGTTTTTAGACAAAATTTATAAAAACTAACTGATTTTGTTACAGAACAGAAAGTTAAGTTAGTTAATTTTTATTATTTAGGAATTGTGGGTTATTCTTGTTTTGCTGACAAAATGTCATATGTCTGTATTTAAGTTTTGTATGGTAAAATGGGTAGATATGATATAAGCTTTTGCACCCACCTACACCTTTTCTGTTACATAAGCCCATTAATGTCATAAAAAAACATGTTAATTTATTTTTAGGACCTAACAGCAAAACATGGAGCTGCATCAGATCCGAGTACTAATGGGTTGACACTACTGCTATCAGAACCTTTGCCATATCTCTTGGCAAGACCCGCTGATCGCCCCACATTATTTCAAGTTTTGATTGTGTTTACCCACAATGCCCTGTGCTTATACCATAAAGCACTTTGCTTTGTAGTGGAGCAAAGTTTGCATTTGTAGACGGACCAAAATTGCCTCTTTGATCCGAATCAGTTTGTGTTTTACCCATCCCCCAAACAAAGCAGACCTACCCAACAAACAAACAAAACGGCTGCTGTGAATGCGCCCTGACATCATTAGGCTTTTTTATTTAGTTTCCTGAATTAAATTTAAGTATACCTACATTGTTTAGAAATCAGATACTGTGTTGGAGAATAAGATAAATGCCTATATGACATACTGTACAAGGTGTTGACATGTTTCCGCAATAGCCCTGACCAATGAGAACAATGGATCAAGCCTCTGTGCTAACTATCAGAGTGAGCTGCCGGGAACAGCATTATTCCAGTAATGTGTTTTTCCTTTGACCCTTTGAAAGCTCGTTATGGACACAAATACACACAACTGCTTTTAAATGGGTTAATTAAGACTATATCATTGGCAGCAGATGATGGCATGAAAGCAGCCATCAGTCTAATTAAAATGCTTAAAGCTTTGCAGACTAATCACACTGTTTTTTTTCACATTTCTGCTCAGCCCTCAAGTATTTGTGGTGCTGATGTTTAAATCTTTATTCCCTTGTTCCTATTACTGTTTTGGGAATTTGTTTTTCCTGGCAATTATACATTTCTGTCAGTTTTATGAACTAATTCCACACAGGAAGCTGAAAATAATTGCAGGACATAATATAGTCATAAACTATATCCAAGCTGATAGAATGTCTTAATTTGAGAGTTGTTTTGCTATATTCCTTTATTGCTGCTGAAATGCCCAGTTTGCTTCAAAGGAGTCTTTCATTGCTATAAGAACACAAGCAAAGAAAGCAGAGCCAGTAAAAAATGTTTAAAATTCTGTGTCGTTTATCATTTCACATGGACTAATTGTATAGCAGAACAGCTGTTGGCATGGAAGTTATATTACAGAATTATTATATATCTGCATATGAATGAGCATTACACAGATAAACACACTAATAACATATTGCTGGCAGAAAGGCAATATCTACAACACATTTGAATACAGTGTTTTCAGTAGTTGCTTGTTATGTTGTTCAGAAATGTCAATTCTGATGACTAAATATTAAATGAAATGCTTGTTTTTTTACTTCTTCCACTACAAACTAATGCTCAGTAAATCAAAATATTGTAATTTGGCTTGCTTATTAACACAAACAACAATCAAAGGAACAGCAGATCGCTGCTCATGTTGCTTGATTTAATAGATATATCTGAAATGACCACACAGCTTCAGTGCGTATTGACTAGCAGCACAATAACATTCAATTAAAAAGAAAAACTCAAAGTTTGTGTCACCTGTTCAGTGATATGCTCCCAAAAATTGCAACCCTTCAGTTTCATGAACAAGATTGACTATAACACTGGTTTTATTGGGAAACTACAGGAAAATGTAAAAGTAATTTAACACTAAAGAATATACACTAACAAATAATCTCCACCCACGTTTTACTGTCTTTTCTAGTCTAAATGAACCCACTGCATTCTTGTCTTTTGCCAGTGTCAGTACAATATCATCATCATCATCACTTCATGTAGAATCCATCTTTCTTTTTGCCAACTTGCAAGATTATTTTAAAATCTTTATCATTTATTTGCAATTTTGCATCACATTTGCTGATTATTGGCATAGGCACTGTGTAAAGGACATAGGCTAAGCTTAGTTCACCAGGTATTCTGGGCTGTTTGTATGCAATAACATAACACATATAAATAAAAACAAAGCCACACAATACTCAACATTATACTTGGAAAAAAGAGAAATTATTAATAGATGCTCCTCTAATCTAATTCTTTATCATTATACTAATTATTTCTTCATATTCAGCAACTTTATATACATTGGCACAAACAAATTCTTATAAGGATGTGTTTATTTTCCATGGCTGTAGCCGTCTATTTCATCTCATAGGAATAAATGATAACTACTCAGCTGGAATGTGTGTCATCTCCTGCTGCTGCAAGCTGGCCTCAAAATGTCTGAAACACTTCTTACTGGAGAGTGAGTTGAACTTTTGATGGGTACATGGGAATAGATAAGGGGAAAGTAATGAATTAAACGAGATTGGACGTACCTTTTTTCATTTGCTAAGATCTAAGGAGTACTTAAAATCTTAATTAACCAAATATAAAGTTACATTGTTGTTTAGCTTTTCAGGGAAACAGCCCTTGATAGAAAAATAAATCATCCAGCAATGACAGGGTCTTCCATGGTGTTTGATAGGAGGTTGCCATTTTTTGAAACTCAATTACCTCAAATCCTCCCTGAATTATTTGTGATCTCTCATCCAGCTCTGGTGATGGGTAAAAAAGCTTCTGGCATTGCACGTTCTCTGTAAGATCTTTTGACTAATAGCTACGCCTTCCACCATTCTGTGGCCATCTGTTCACAGAGGCAAAGAAACAGGTTCCACCCTGTCCAGGGGGTAAATGCCATTCACTATCATTTATGATCAAAGAGTGTCAGACTGGGGCCTCCTGGGTGACCATGTGCTGGTAATTACATGAAAATTGGTTGACAGGCTCTGAGCTGAGACAACAGCCTTAAAGTGGAAGTTCTACAAAAAGAGCACATATAATCATTGGAAACAAGGCTTAGCTTTTAAATCTGTATTATTTGGATGTAAAAGTGTCACTGTGAAAAAAGTGAAGTTTTTGATGCCAACAGTTTCTAAAATTCCCCCACTGTTGCTACATATCACTGAACTATTTTGTAAGATTAATCAAGCATGTGACTGATTCGACTTTCTTAGGCTTTTCTTCCTCCTGACAACCTGCAGTGGTGAATTCTCTTCAGTTTATGCATATGCTCTTGCTGCTAATTGCTACCATCCCCTGCTGTGAATTCAAGCTGCCACAAGTCTCCTCTGACACACATGGAGACACCAGCTGTGTGTTTGACCAGCCAGTGAGGAGTCTTACCAAGCAAATGAAACACATGCAGCGTTAATGTTTCTCAACATGCTCGGCACAGGCATCGCACTCTGAGTCATTGATAAATCCTTCATTGGCTTTCAACAGGTGAGCATTGCTACAGTAGATGTGTGCAAAAGAAAGTGCCAGAAGGAGGTACTCTTGCTGACATAAGCCGGATTTCCATTATTACCTAGTCCACTCTGCTCTACCGGCCTGGGAGCACTCTACTCTGCTGGAATGCTTTTCCATTGCAAATACAGTCTAAGTCCAGACGCTCTATTGTGGGAGGGGTCACCCGGCACATTCCTTCTAGAAAGTTACAGATGATAGCGACACTATGCAATAAAACAACACGTTCTCCGAGATTGAATGTATTGTTTAGTTAATTTGTATAATAATGATAACAATAATAAAAACAACACATTCTCTGAGATACCAAAGAAGACAGACAAGATGGAAGGCGGTGAAGCAGCCTTTTACCTGCTGCTCGACGTCGGGAAAGACAAGACGATCGTAGTAGTTATCATTACTGTGTACATCACTGTGTAGTGACATCATTCGCGACTGCAAGCCAATCATTGGACACCACCCTGCAGACCTCACGCTACCCGCACGGCCCGACTGGCCTGGCCCGACAAAAAAGTAGGTCCAAAAAGTGTACCAGTACAGTTCGACAAATCGTAATGGAAACGCTCCGGGTGGACTGGTGTAGACTAGGTCCTTGTGGAGTTTTGCACCACGCATCAAGCTTTCTATATGTAATTACTAATAGCTATGTTTCCAATACAGACTTTCACTGAATAAAAACAACATTTCTATAATTACAAACTACAACTGTGATTTGCAGACATTTTCATTCTCATAAATTTTAGTACTCCTGATGAAGTTTCATGAGAATTGCAACTTTTCTCAGGTAGCCATGTTTCAATCCTTGTCACTGGCTTGAGAAGACTTGCCACGGCTTTTCAAAGACCTTAACCCTGGTTTCCTTTACATATACACTGCAAAACTCTGAATTTTGTTGTTGTTTGCTATTACAGATGAGGGTTACATTTTTCTCTTTAATCAGTGATAAAAATATTTTCATTTAACTGTGAATTATTTTAAGTCTCCACTTTTAAATGTTTTATTGTATTGTGTTTACCTGCCAGAGGACTGCAGATGGAAAGGAACTTGTATCTAAATCTGGTACAAAACATCTTTTTTCAAGTGAAATTATTGTATTTGTACATGGCCCTTGATAAATATGTAAATAAAGAGTGTTTCCATTATTTCTACTGAATAAACTGGGATACAATGGTGGAGGTTCTGGGGTGATGGTGGAGATTGACATGACATTGATGGAGACTGTGGTGTGAAGTTAAGACCTTTGGATCACACCCTGGTTATTGGCACTTAAATTGTTCACTTAGGAAGGAGAACCAAGCCTCCCAAAATGCAGCAAGATCACCAGTCTGGCACAGCCTGCTGGGTTTGTACTTGGCCCCTTCATTTAATCAGGGTTTGTATGAGGAGGTGAGGACCCAAAAACAGGACCCAAACTCAGGCAGGTGTTTACCTGCCTGCATCCTGGTGATACAACTGGATCAAAAGTAAGCCAGCTTCGTAGTAGCCAGACGTAATTTCTGAAGTTACCCCGATAAGCAAAAATCCTGCTTCGTAGTACAGACCCCTGAACAGTATGTTTAATATCTCATGCTCCCGTGAGGTTAGAGTAGTTAAGACAGACGTCATCAGATTGGTTGTGGATGATAACATTTACTGTAATTCTGACATGTCGACTTTTTAATATAATATGGCGAAGTACTGTATTGATTGAGGAGTTAAGATCCAGCAGAACCAGTACAGAAAATTTCTGCTTGTCCAAGTTGAATCTACAGTCAAAAACACTATAAAAAGGCAGAATAAACTAGTGAGTCTACTAGTCTGCACTCCTTTCAGCCATCTGTTGCTACTTGAAATGATAGAGCAGGAAAAGATGACAAATTGAAATAGTGAAATTGAAATAGTATCTGAAACCAAATTATAATAACCGAAGTTATTATTGATAATAAGTTGAACTAGAAATCACAAAATAATCACGTTAATTCCAAAATGGCAAAATTCACTGCAATTTTGTATAAAGAACAAGATGTTCACTCAAAATGTACTAACAACTTTACAGAAATATTTTAAGTGACTTGTTGCATTGACATCTCGGAAATTACACACAAAACACAGAACTAACTCAAAACTTTTATTACAAAAGAAAGTCGAAAAAATTATAACAACTACTGTGAGCATGCTAACTTCTACGTTTGTGTCTAAATATTTAGAAATTTAAGTATTTAGCTGCTTTTTTCACAATATTATTTATAAAGCAAAGAACAACCTTCTCCCGTGTCCAGACATGTCCACAACCTGTTTAAAATAAAGGAATCCAGTTATAACTTGAGAGGAAATTTGTTATTTAATAAATAAAAAACTTGAACTACTGTAAAGCATCACTCTGTCTCATTTAAAGGAGGAAACATCTGGAACTGCTGTCTTGATAACAGAAAATTATGTTGAACTTTGTTTGGGTTCTTGGGTTGGGATTAGTTTGGTTTCCTGTTTTACTTTGTAGACTTCCTTGTTTCCTGTTTGCTCTGTATTTATTTATGTGACAGCATATGGTTTAATGCCTAAAAGATATGGGGACAAAAAATTAAAATAAGTTGGCAATGGAAAAAATGAACGGGTGTGTATACAAAAGTAGCCAAACAGGGAGCAAATATAATGAATGAATGAAACCAGAGGCCTGTACTACCAAGCTGGAATCATTTCTGGATTTTCTGTACTACGGAGCTGGCTTACTTTTGATCAAGCTGTATGACCACAGCAGCATATGCTCAACAGCTAAGGGTAGGCTGACACTTGCATGACTTTTGTAATGGCAAGTTGTGGAATTTTGGGGGCACGAACCAGGTGGCTCCCGCACTGTTCACGTCTAGTTCACGCATAGTCCACAAATAGTTCACGAATGCGTGTCCATCAGTGTCCGCATTGAAACGAACTGGCACGATGGGTTCACGCATGGGTTGCGCATAGTTCACGACCCGGTGGTGAGATTTGTGTCGTGAACAAAAATTTGAACATTTCAAACTCGATGGGTCACGATGGGTTGATGCACTATTCACGCCAGTTTACGACTAGTTTGCGCACTGTGTGCCACAGAATCGTGCAAGTTTCAGGGCACCCTAACCTGCTCCAGAACTGGTTTGGTTCTGGGATAAGAGATCAGCGAGAATCACAACACCACTTCCTGACCAATCAGATTTCAGGAAAAATGGCCTGCCCAATTTTTAGTGGATCCTGTTGACGCTGCACGGATAGTGAGCTTAGGAGAAGGATTCTTAAGAGATAGATCCAACCCGTTAGACTGTTCTGAAGAGATACAGCCTTGAGTAAGGATTTAAAAATATTATCTGTTCTATGATTATCTTGTAAACTGACTTTATGGACACTACATACTTCACGTGCGTACGTAAAGTCCCTCTGCAAGATGGCGCCAGTGTTTGGCTCTGCCTCTGCTTGCCCTCTGCTTTCGTGCATATTTGTGATTTTTCTAGTTTTGTTAACCTTGTCAACTAACAGCAGTGTCTCAGCTGTTATTCAATGTGATCGACTCACATTACTCCTTATTAAGAAGCACATGTTTGTTTTACCTGGGCCAGGTATAAAGAGTTTTTCCCTCCAAATCTTGAATGCTCCACGTCATCACCGGAGTACCTGTTGCTAGCAAAGCGTCAGGGCCGGAGAAGAAAGAGAGGATCCAGGGCTGGTGTCCCAACCAGGCTGAAGAGACGTGTCCTCTTTGTTCTGTGGTGTCCCTCAGGGCTCAGTCTTAGGCCCACTTTTGTTACTAATTTACATTAGCCTTCGTAAGATTGAGTCTTTTTAAAAATGTGTCGTATCATCTTTATGCAGATGACATCCAGTTGTATTGTGAGACCGAGTTTGATAGATTAGAAGAACTGCAAAAATGCTTTTCCTGTATTAAAAAAAATGGCTAGTAGAAAACGGTCTTCAACTAAATGCTGAAAAAACAGAAACTCTGGTTTTAGCTCCTGAGAAACTCCCCTCGATCAATGCTCACCTTGGTTCTTTGGGCTCCTCCGTTCAGTCTAGCATAAAAAATCTTGGTGTTTTGCTAGACAAATTTATGTCGCCTGAAGTTCATTCGAAACAATTGGTAAAAAACTGTTTTTATCATCTTCGAAATATTTCAAAACTAAAACTGATGCTGTTGAATGCAGATCTTGAAATAGTCATTCATGCTTTTATTTCCACTCGTTTAGATTATTGCAATTAACTTTTTACTTGTTTTAATAAATCTGCACTTAAACGTCTTCAACTGGTACAGAATGCTGCACCAAGGCTTTGAAGGGCTCATATTACACCTATTTTATCCTACTTACTTTCCATTAAATTTAGAATTGATTTTAAAATTTTAGTGTTGACTTTTAGAGTCCTGAAGTGAAAGGCCCCTCAGTACATTAAAGACTATCTACTCACTCTACTGGCCGCTCTCTACGGTCCTCGGGCCAGAACCTCCTGATGGTCCCAAAGACTTGCTTCAAAACTCGTGGGGACCCGTCCTTTCAAGCTGTAGCCCCCAGACTGTGGAATGCCCTGCTCTTGTCTCTCCGAGAAAAGACTCTGTTGATTCTTTTAAAAAACAGCTCAAGACACTTTTATTCAGACAAGCTTTTAGTTGAACTGATTTTATGTTTTATTAGGTTTTTATTATTGTGTGATTTTTGCTTTTTTTAATGTTTATTTTTTTTTGTAATTGCAACTCTTTGTAAAGCATGAAACTTGAATGAAACATGTCATAATGTTTATATGCATACTTCTGCATTCACACACTATAGAGATAATTATGGCAATTTTTCCTTGTTTTCTACCTGGCATGCAGCAACATTTCATCAATAAAGATGAAAATGTGTTCATTTTCTTTTGGTAGTAAATCTTAATGTCTTATTGGATCTGCACAAAACAAGATTTTCATCATCATATGAAAAGTGTCTGTTTGTATCACTGGATGTCACTCTCCATCACCCACAAGCCCTGACCACTGTCCACAGTAACCTTGTTTAATTTTGTTTGTTTAGCTTTTCTGTATGCTAGACAGACCTCCTTCAACTGGTTTGTTACTATTCATCCACAAATATTGAGTGTTGTTTTTATTTCTATTGTTTTCTTGCTGCTGTTTTCTGTGCATTTTGTGTCATGCCCTGCTCCAGTGTTTCAGCCCAATCACCGTCACCTGCCACCAGACTCGTTACCCCTGATCACCTGCACCTGTTCCTGATTCCCTCACAGCCATAAAGCACTCAGCTCACCTGTCACTACTTGGTCGGACATTGAATGTATGTAAACCCATGCCTGTTCCTTCTGCTCCTGCCTGCACTGCCCTGTTCTGGATTCCCCACAGCCTGCCTTCCTGCTCCACATTTGTGCATCCTTCCTGGACTCCTCTACCTTCCTACAGGTTTTCGTTCATCCCTCCTTGTCTCCTAATAAATCCTGTTAACCTTCCCTTTGGTTCTGACTCTACATCTTTACATTATGCTTTGGACTTTCTGTTCTGTTAACTTTGATATATCTAGTACTGTATTTTGATGTTCCCATTTTATAACTTTTTCTCATATTTCTTAACTTTTGCATTTGTCTTGTTGAAGTACTTTAATCCTATTTGTAGGGGGCTTGTCCACTGACTTGTCAAGGACTTTTAATTTCCCTGCGATGGACTGGCAACCAATCCAGAGTATACACCACCTGTTGCCCAATGATTACTAGGACAGGCTACATCTGACCCTGAATTAAGAGGCATGGAAAATGAATTCATGTATTGACCAGGCTAAAAGAATGTGTGTTAATCCTAATGGTTTTCATTTACAGCACATTGAAAAGTTCTGAAAGATTTATGCTGCATTCATGTGCTGTGGCAAAGATGCTATTTTCTACTTGTAAATAGGAAATTATGAGTTCTGTTCAAGTGCTGTTGTGGTCG
This sequence comes from Pseudomugil tenellus, assembly GCA_037177515.1. Taxonomy (NCBI): domain Eukaryota; kingdom Metazoa; phylum Chordata; class Actinopteri; order Atheriniformes; family Pseudomugilidae; genus Pseudomugil; species Pseudomugil tenellus. The sequence goes on from JBAMHX010000014.1 coordinate 24,326,302, forward strand.
TAGTATAATAAAAAAGGCAGACAGAAACTTTATGATAAGCTGCTACACGGGTAAAACAGTCCTGGATGTAAATTTACGAGAGAAAAGTAGCTTACAGATTGTTGACTAACTGTAGCTAGCATCTGCTTTGCTATTTTTGTTATAACCTAGCAGTTTTATTTGACATGAAGGGGAATATGCATAAGTTTTTGCAACATAAGTAAACATATAACCACACATTTTTTACCATCCACAATTTCTTTGTTGCTCTCCGCCAATTTGAAAGGTTAAATCCCACCTCTCCTCAGCAACTAGGGTATCAAAATAATTTTCGAGTTCCCCACTGGAAATTATGAAAGGGGGTGTTCATGAGCAAATTTGACCTTGGCAAGTGGTATTTTCCATAATTCTCATACCACACGAAGGCAGCATTATTCTAATCAGGCTGATTCCACTTGTTGGTATAGTGATTAGTCCCACTTTAGGCTTTGTAGTTCCTCAGCTTCTTAAAATGTGATTCACTGGATTTATTTAGTTTGCTGACTGCAGGTCACTTCCAACTGGCCTGCAGTTAGCTGGGGCAACTTGTCAGCCATTTTCACACATTGTGTAGATTTCATTTGCAGACTCAAAGTTATTCTGTTATGCTTTGTAAATACATAAGAACCTGGACCGCATTATCAGTCCACTTCCCATGGTTCTATTTTTAAACAATTAAAACAGAGTTCATTTTGTAGAAAAAAAATAAACATGTTCAGCCTCACAGAGGCTTATACATAAGTGCTGAGTGTTCCACTGATTAGGCCAATTTTGCTATTTTATGGCACTCTGGCCTACCCGTTATGCCTGTTGCATCTTCTAGATGGTACAGATGCTAGAATGTTTGGGTGTGAAAACAGAGGTGTCATAGTTGTATACAAAAAGCTTTGGTAGGATAAGCAGCAGACTTCAGTTTGTGGGTTGCCCCAATGAAAATCTTGCCAGAAACTGTTGGCAGAACATCTTACTAACTAATGGTACTGCTGTAATCCGTAAGTACAACCAGATGAGTCAAAGCCATAGTACAGAAGAAGGGACATCCATCTAGACTGAATTAGGAACTGTTGTTTAAAAGGCCTGGGTAGCTTAAAAGATTCCAGGTGTGGATGATAAGTACTCACGAGGTTGACTCCAAGGAGCAAGAGAAGGAGTGAGTGTGTCCATGGCAGAGACTGGTGCAGGTGTAGCAGTAGTAATCAGTTTCATTGTCATTTATCCAAAAAGTGTAAATAATATGTAATCTTTTCATAGTCTCATTGGGGCTTTCTTGCCAATACGAACATGTATTCTTAGTCCTGTTTCCATCATAAAGTCATTATAATGATTTAGATATGTAATAAAGAACCCTTCAGTAGGTTTTAAGATACAATTGAAATCCACTCTAACATTATTTGAGGCTCTGCTGGAATGACTAATGTTTTGTAAATATTCAGCTCAGATTTTACTTATAGACCTAACTTAACACAGGTACTTCAGAATTGCACGGGATTCAGCATTATTCAGTCATTTTAGGTGAGTTTCTGCTGAGAGTTTTTTGGTTTCGGTGTATTGTTTAGCACTGTTAATGTGTGTGTGCGTATTGACTACTGCAATTCCTTACTAACAGGCCTGCCGGCATGCTCTGTTAAACCTCTGCAGATGATCCAAAATGCAGCAGCACGTCTGGTCTTCAACCAACCA
>JBAMHX010000014.1:24352051-24366665 GCA_037177515.1 Pseudomugil tenellus
CGCCCAAGCCGGGGATCGAACCGGCAACCTGCTTGCTGTGAGGCTGCAGTGCTAACCACCTCGCCACCGTGCAGCCCTGGTTCAATAATTGTTTTCCTTATTTAACCAAGAGACCACAGTTTCACATAACCTAATATACATATTTACAAAGTGCTTTATTCTTCTGATTATCAGTACCAGCTATTCAAAATATTTAATTTAAGTATTTTTCAATGAAAGAAAGTTGGTGGCCCTCTGACACAATTCAGGCTTCTCATGCGGCCCCTGATAAAAATTAATTGCCCACCTCTGAACTATACTGTTTAGTAGATCCCACCAGTTTTTCTGGTCGTTTGCTGCTGCAGATGTAAATGCAGGTTCCACCAGTGTCTGGATAAAAGGTGTTTGCTTGCTACATGTCTAAGAACAGAAGAGAATTCAGCATAGCCTGTCTGTGATGTTGACTGTACCGCCCTCTCCACCCTTATACTTGCAGTGCATTCAGCGGTTACCCTGGCAACTGCGTATTGTGAGGTTATATTCCCAAATGCTATTATCTTAAAGCAGGGATCCAAAATAGTTGCCGTTGCCAGGACACAAATATTTTCAATGTGGCACCATGTGTTCAACAGGTGTTGCAAATGTTGTGTCAGTTGAATTACTGTTGCATTTTGTAGCGTAGCCAATTTGGTAGCGAGCTAGCTTATGCTGCACCATTCGTATGATCGGAATCATTTTGGATGCTGACCCAGTCTTCAACGATGGAAGTTCAGTTGTTGCCAAAACCTCCAGGCACTCTCTAATAGTTTCATATTCCATCTATGAGAGGGGAGTGACAGCTAGAGACGTGACCGCGGCGCCAACCGGTTCACGTTGTCGTGAAGACTCTGCAGCATGAGAAACGTGGAGCTCCACCAAGTGTCAACCTCCTGAATTAGTTTCTGTGTTGGGGTCTGACAATGTCTTTGGATTTCACCCAGACTCAATGCCTCAATTCCCACGCAGTTAACTGCGATTCCATGGGATCCCTCAAATTCTCGACTGTGTGGCTGACACCCAGCAGAACACACAAGCAGCAGCAGAACACACAGAGCACACAACGCAGCTCTTGGTTCAGACTCTAATCACTTCTCGTATTGACTACTTTAATTCCTTACTTGCAGGCCTGCTGGAATGCTCTGTTAAACCTCTGCAGATGATCAAAAATGCAGCAGCACGTTTGTTCTTCAACTACCAAAACAAGCTCATGTCACTCTGATGCTAATCGCACTGCACTGGCTCTCAGTTGCAGCACGGATCAAATACAAATCTTTGCTTTTGGCTTACAAAACAATTGCCCAAATTGCTCCTTAATTAATCGAGAGCTACACTCCCTCTTGACAGTTACGCTCAGTCAGTGAAAGATGCCTAGCACTACCATCACTACGTGGGGCTAAATTACAAGCGAGATTCTTCTCCTCTGTTGTTCCTCGGTGGAGGAACGAACTGCCAAACTGATCGCTCTACAGAGTCCTTATCTACTTTTGAAAGCAGGCTAAAGATGCAGCTCTTTAAGGAACATTTCTGCACCTATTTTTGATCAATAGAAATTATACTAACTTGAGAAATTTGTTCTAGCTCTTTGCGGAAACTCAGATCTAATGAACATAGGGAACAAAAAAGATATCAGTGCCCCTAGCACTGCAGGCAACACCTGTGCCCAACTAGACTACAGCAGTCTGGCTGCACTGTATCTATGATGCCCTCTACTGTTTGATCTAGTGTTTGTGTTGTTCTTATTTTCAGATGTAAGTCGCTTTGGAGAAAAGCATCTGATAAATGACTGTAATGTAATTCAGCTAAAGGTAAGAGACCACGAGAGGCGGACTCGCCTGGGGTGGACCATCTAGTGGATGGTGAAATGACCTGGACAGATCTTGTATGAGTGTATGTAGAATGTATGTATATACTGTTGTGTGTATGTGATCTTGTGTGTATACATATTTATGTGGTCCTAAATGTATGAAAATGATATTGTATGGCTGTAGCTTATGTGTTTATATATGTACTCTATATCTGTCAGAAAAGATTTTTTAACTTAACTCATTGTCCGTCTTTACTCCACTGATCACCAATGAGTTTTTACGATTATCTTCTTTTTTCTTCGGACTGTCACTTTATCACTTTTCATTTTTCTTCTTTTTCACCCTTTCACGGCTAACTGTAATCTCAGATGTAAGTCCCTTTGGAGAAAGAAGATGTATAATAATTTTTGGTGAAAGGACTTTATTCAAACCCGCACTCGATCACCACTCGATCACTCAGCTTGCTAACACACATAAGCATTTTATAAGGTGTAGACAAATATCCATCAGTGTACGAGGAAGTGCACACTAAAGCACATATGAAGTAATTTGATTCAAACGTATGATGCATATTCATCTAGCATGCACCCACATACGCAAATAAGCACTGGGACACACAGAGACGCATGTTTTGGTAATATGCATGTAGAACAAATCTCTGGGGTCAAATTATGAACACAATTAAGGTTTGTAACGTGGAATGTGTGTGGAGCTTGCACAGGGAAAAGAGGTTAAAAATCGGCTGCAGGAGCTACAAACAGACATTGTCTAATTACAGGAAAATCATCTAACAAACGCAAAAATAGATCTTCTTCCTACAGCACAGTTTCCACATGTAGACTCAGCTTGTTATAACTCCAGACAGAAGAGTCGCTATTGTTATTAATAAAAGATAAAATTTTGACATCAATAGTACAGTAATAGATCCAGAAGGCAGATTTATAATCATTATATTAGCTATTTAAAATACTAAGTTATGTATTGCAGATTTTTATGGTACAAATGTTGATGATACCTCCTTTTTCCACTCCCTCATCACTTGACTCCAGAGTCACTCAGATAACACACTAATCATCGGGGTGATTTCAACATAATCCCTGATCCAGGGACGGACAGATATAGCACTAAAGGAAGTTATCGAATTTGGCGATCCCCAGAAACTGTTATGGTCTTTGTTATGCATGGCGCTCTCACCATCACTAAGAGAATACACCTTCTTTTCTTCAGTTCACCATTCCTATTCTAGATTAGATTATTTTCTAACTAGCAGCTCGCTGTTGAAGGACATTTCAGAGATAAAAATCCATTCCATAACCATCAGTGATCACACACCAGTATCACTCACTCTTAAAAGTAAGAACAATAAACCAGCTACTAGAAACTGGAGATTTAACTCTTTAGGCGCCAGAGTTTTTTCAAGAAAATATACATTTTTGACAGCTAGATTTTAAAAGGCTAATTTATTGTGCGGCAGTGAAAGCCAGCTCAATGCTATTAGGGGTGTTTCTCCCATCCCCGCTTTATTCACCTATATTTGCGGCGTTATGGGCCCATCTGGTACCTGGACTATATCCCCTAATTGTTTGCACAAAACATTCATCCCATCTGCACTGAAGTTAAGCGGATGTGGACTATGGCGCATGGTCTCGCCGTCACTACTAATGTCAGTTTCTTGTTCACTGGGCAACTGCATGTCTTCCTCCTTCGAAATTGGAGTTAGCTAGCATCGCTCGACGTACTTTATCAATGGTAAACCCACCTCTCCGCATTGTGAGTAAATGAAAAAACACTCTTGTGCTCTGCTCTGTTGTTGCTCCGCTCTGCGTCACTGTCACAGCTTCGCTGTCAAACTTACAAACTCTTTTTACTCAAATTTTTAATAGAACCACGCCTTCAAATGCTGCTCATATTACAGGCACACATGTCCACAGTCTACCTTTATGTGGTTGCAGTGTGGCTGTTTTATAGAAGCAATATTACATTTATAAGTTATTGAAGCAGAAAATCAGTGGATCTCTTTATAACTTTACCGAAGTGCCTCTAAACATGCCCATCCCCACTGTCTCCTGTTAATTACATTTGATCCCATTTAGACATCTCTCTGACCCACTGCAGCACAGTCTCCTCATTAATAAACGAATACGGTTTATATTCTACCTTTTTAACTATGTATTGTTAGGCATAGATCTCACATTTTCACAATAAAATGTCTTAGGTTATAACGTGATACATTTCACGTTTTAAAATAAACTGTAACATTCTAACGTGATAAGGTGCCGATTTTCTTTTATTTTGGATGACAACTATACGCTTTCATAAAAATGCGCTCTGCATAGTCACGCATTGTTTATTTTGGCTTCTTTCCAGTTATCCGGCTGATGGCACGAAACCATAAAATCGTGTAATTTTTTTAATGGATGCTTGCCACCATGTATGGAGTAAAAACGAAGATGTGGATTGTCTTTACTCCAGTTTGTACATCCTGCACAGCAAAATGGCATATTTGAGGCTAAAATACTGTCTTGAAGTCAAGACTTTTTCCATAGAACAAGCAGCAAAACAAATGCACACTCACATGCATCACTTAAAATCCATCTATTCAGCAATGTTGCTTGTCACAATTTTGCGACTTCGGCGCCTAGAGGGTTAACTACAACGTAGCGCAGAGGTCCCCAATCGCTGGGCCGGGACCAGTACCGGTCCGTAGCTCATTTGGTATGGCCCGCACAGAAATAATTAATAATTAATAAACGATTCGGGCCAAATTAGCTTTGGCCTGTGCCTCTTGACATACCAATATGCCGGTCTACTTTTGCTTTTATTAAGACGGCTGGGTGTTTTGCTTTGCAACTCACCAAGCCTATACATAGGTAACCTGTGGCCACGGATGACATGTAGATGCCTGTGCTAGCTACATTGCTACCACGAACATGCAATAACTTTATTTGCATTGATCACAGTTAACACGATCAATAATAGACACCTACAGTAATAAACACTTTTTTTAACCACCACTTTTCACTAACCTTGTGTTGTGGGTAGTTATGTTGTGGGTAATTGCTGTGGTTCTCTTAGAACATTTTACGTTTTTCTTTTGAGCATTCTTTTGGCATTTTGACTTTGTCATTTCCACAAAAAAAAGCCTATGAGAGCTTGCGACAAGCATAAAATCCTCCCTTTTTTTGTCAGGTCTGGTTGCAACATGTTGCAATAAAGCGAACATTTTAAGTTTGGATAAGATAACTACATAGAACAGAACCAGAGCTTCAAAACTTTACCAAATTTGTCTAGTTGCAGATAATTTATGAAAAGTGATTCATGTCAACCCTGTCCAGGATGTACACCGCCTCTCGCCTTGTGTCCGCTGGGATTGGCTCCAGCCTCCCCGCGACCCCGTTTGGGAATAAGCAGGTGAAGATGGATGGATGGATGGATGGATGGATGGATGGATGGATGGATGGATGGATGGATGGATGGATGGATGGATGGATGGATTCATGTAAACTTTAAGCAAACTTTAGGTGAAGTTAAAAATGACTTGGGTGTGCTTGCATTCGACGAATTGTGAAACAAACACAAAATGTGTACTTTGACATTTGTTTTCCACTAGTTCAAAAGGGTAGATGTTCATAAAAGAACAAAAAATTTTAATTACAAAATTTGTCATGACACAGTGATTTGCAACGGGTCCACTGGGGTGAGGACTGACCCTTGACAACTTGTGACCTGAGGGTTTTGGTGTTCCATTGGCATTGACTGGGCCCTGTGACTAATGGGGTGAGGGGTTCATTTTGGGCTGTTGGGGCCCTTCATACAACTACAAAAATAGACTTAAACTCCACTTATGCTTGATGTCGAATACTTGTATGCAGATGCATGACCATGTTTGTCCGTTATTTTGGTCAGTTTTCAAGGTTCTTAGTTATAAGTTACTTGATGCAGAAAAAGGAGCCGTGAGTGTAGGAGTGGATGATTTACACCCATGAAACTCTGAGATGCCTGTCGCTAACCACTAACTGAGCTAACATTGAGCTAATGGGGGCTAACAAGCCAAAGGATGTAGGCAAGCCAAAGCTAAAAAAATATGTCCAACAAAAGGTCATGTCCCTAATTATGAGATATTTCAAGGGTAAATAATTCAGTTCAACTTTATTTGTATAGTGCCATTTTATGACAATGTTGCCGCAATGCGCTTCACAGAGATCAGCCAATTCATAAAAATAGTCTATGTAAGGGAACCAACAAGATTGCATCGAATCTTGACTTTGATCCAATAACACATTTTTGGTGGTAAACTTGACCTATTAAACCTAAAATGGATTTTTGTTCCTGGCTGTAAAGTTAGTCTTTTTAACATAATGAGGATTGATTTCCTTTTGGAGCCAGCTCCGAGTGTGAGGGGTAAACAGCTGCAATGTAGGCTTCACTTTAAACCATGAGAGAAGTAGCATAAATGGGTCTAAAAAAGTCATGGTGTGTTGCCATTAAGTGGCAATACATCAATATAATGATAAAAACATAAAGACATATGTAAATAATTTTTTAAAAAGTTTGTTGTAGACTGGTCTAAAACTGCTAGAAATGTTTGGGCCAAACATGTTCGTCTAAAGGCATCTATTAATCTGCATAGGTAAACTTTAAGATGCCATGTTCCTGCTACAACAAACTTTTATGTCAATAAGCTGAAAAATGTGTACTGAGTAAAAGTTATAGCATTTACTATAATTTACTGAGTCCAAAACGTTGTTACTGAAAACACAAAAACAAAGACTTATTTTTAAAAACCCACGATAAATCTTGCATTTTGTCATGTGCTTTTTAGCTTTAATTAAGTGAAAAACAAACTGGGTAGATCTGAAATTTTGTGTGTGCATACTAAAAGATCTGTGCTCCTAATGACCTGATGCAAGATGCATGAAAACTCAGAAAAAAAGCCTTGATGCAGACTGAAATTCAAAAGCTTTCATTGGTTCATGTGTAGGAGGCACTGTCAAATGGGTTCAGAAATATTGTGCTTAAATAGACTTTAATGGAGTGTTTTGTGTTAGAAATTAAACAAACCTGCATCTTTGTTGCAGCTGGATGTGGTGAGCTGTAGGAAAACAAACTGCTTTATATCCCCCTTGAACAACATTAGCATATCAAAGCTTCACATGTTTTGATATCATTATAGTGTTTGCAGTGGGCTAGCACGATGGGATTATTTCACAAACAAATCATTGGCACTTTAAGTGGGGAAATCTGGTGTCAGGTATTTCACATTTTTCGCACTGTATATATATGCATCACAATAGCCTCGTTCGCAAACCGACTTATTATAATTCCTGTGGCAGGAGCTAATATAGTGGATGATTGTGTGGGGAGATGCTCTTTAAAAATAATTTAAAAAGTGCAGCATGTTGTTGAATTCATAGAGCATTATTTCAACCAGTTCATTGCAGATCCTTTGGTAGAATTGAAGCTATTCCAGAAAAATATCATGCAACAGAAATATGCCATGGAGTATGTTATGGAGTATGTTTTAAATCTGGCTGTTCTTTTTGTTTTGAAAATGCTAATTCTTATACCCTCATTTGGGGTAATCTTTTTGGGTATGCAAAATATATACAAATAAAATTGAAACTAACAACTTATTATTCAATCATCTGTTGTATTAATTACAATTAAGAAACAAAGGATTTAAGGATAACATATAGCAGCATGTACACACCTTACTTACAACAGAGGACACACCCTGGCCTGTGTCGATTTCACCAGTTTTAGTCAATAGGTGCCCCCTGTGAGAAACAATATATTAGTTCTGAAGTGACAAAAAATTTTATTGAAATTTTAAAGCAAACTCCTCAAAATGTTTATAGCCGTCTAAAATCAGCAATGGATTTAACAGTACCAATGAGACCAAAAACTGTTTATCGAAAATGAAAACCACAATGGAAAAACAAGGAAATTAAAGAACTGAAACAAAAATGCAGGGAAGCTTAAAGAAAATGGGGAAAAACAAATTTATTACTATAAAATATTACGTGAACAAGTCATTATCTACAATAATTCAGCTAAACAGGCAACAACCCTACACTTCTCAAATCTTATAACTGACAACAAAAACAATCCTAAATCCCTTTAATTATCTATGCTAGAATCAACTCCTGTATACAATGACTTTGTAGTCAGCTTAACCAGGATAAAACAAGTTTTAATTATTGGTCCTGAAGACAAGGGAGTTATGAGGGACAGATCATTTTACCAAAACTGAGACCATTTTAAACCTCAGTATGTGACAAACCTGGGTGCTAGTTAGCAGGCTTCTCTTGCTATATGTAGCTGGTGTGAGTTGCACTTTTGTCGCACAGATCAGCGCATTTTCTGTTTCAGACTGGTAAGTGCTGTTTTTGAGTTGTGTGTAGTGCCAGTTTTATCAACAAATGTGTTCCCAGAAGTTGTGGGTTTTGAATTCGTAGGTCATATAATTTATGTCCTTAAATACTGGCAGAAGACTGTTGAAGATGTCTTGACTCTGTCCTGAATCCGAATGTTCACTGCCCAGAACAGCATAAGACAAATTTTGCACTTTTATTCTTCCTATATATAACAAGCAGATTTGGTCGCGTGCCTGTGTCAAAACTTCCCTAAATTAAGCTACGTTGAGTGCACTCCGTGCGTGCAGTCAATGAGTTAAAATACTTCAGCCAGGCAAACTTACCAGTAAACAGATTTTCATGGCTTTTTTGCCATGACTGTCGCATTGTAATTTGAGTCAGAAGTGCTGTCAGCATTTGTCTCTTCTGGGGTACAAAGTTTACTATGGAAAATGTTCCGATAGTCCTCTTCACCATCATTGACAATGTTTGTGTTCAGAGCAGCAACTTCCAGCGGTTTAAGGTTAAGCCAATGTGGTAGTGCAAACTTCACAGCAGAAGTAAATATATTGACAACCTAGTACAAACATTTTAGCTTTAACAGGTTAAAATTACTTTCATGACAACTGTTAGGGAGAGGATTTCTTTTTTATAGCAGAGTCCTCTGTGCCCATTTTTGTATTTTTCAGGAGCAACAGCTTAACCTCTCCCAATCTCTGACACATTTTGGCTTTATCTTCGGTGGTTATGCGTCTCCTATCTTGTATTGAATTTAATTTCAGTCAGTAAACTAGCTAATTAACACATAAGTACTGGGCTGAAGAGGGAAGCATAGGTATGTCAGTGACTAAATAAATTCAATAAAAATTATATTCTTAGGAAAAAGATAAAAGTTTGGTCACAAATTCATTAGAAAGTGAAAAATTAGCTGCCACTCTTCCACAATTTAGTTGCAAAATTAGACTATTTGGTTGTCTGGAGCCCTGATCGTTTAAACATTACCAGAATCACTAATTTCTCTCTCTTGCCAGCATCTAGATGCTGATATACCCTTCTCTTTTTAATAGAAATTATTACTTTTATTGTTCTGCTCACTGGTCTTCCTAAAAATTAAATTTTAAGGTTACCATTATTCCGGAACTCAGGTGCACAAGTTCTGACAAGGACCAGTGGGCGGGAACCCATTAAAACAGTTTTCAAATCACTGCATTGGCTCCCCTTATGTTTCATGATTGATTTTAAGATTCTTTTAGCTGTTTATAAATGTCTTATTCGTATTGGGAATTCATATTTATCTGACATTCTTTTGCATTATGAGCCCTTGCTGACCCTGACATCCTCTGGTACTATCCTTTTTGTTGTTCCAAGAGTGAGAATCAAAATTTATGGCAAAGCCTCTTTCCACCACTATGGTTCTCCTTTGTGGAACTGCCAGCCAGAGAACCTTAGGGCGGCAGAAACTGTTGATATTTTTTTAATAGGAGACTCCAGACCACCAAATTTTATTTATTTATATATGTGTGGACAGATCTACAAGATACACTTTTATATTTATGCTCTGGTTAAACTCGATGCCGTATTTTGCATGTAGCTGTGATGTAGTCGCAATTTGTCCAGAGAGCACACTGCTCTTGTTAATTGATGGGATAGGTTCCAGCCCCACACAACCTTGCATTGAACTAATGATGTTGTTGTCTCTTTCAGGAGTGGAGCAGTTGATTTGATTGGAAACAATTGGTCAGACTCCTTTATAACTGCACCTCATAACCTGGTGCGTTAGGAGAAGACAGGCGGCTCTCTCCTTCTTTCTTCTGCAGTTTTGTTTAGATTGGGTCAATAAATTGAGTTTTTAAAGCTATAATCCACCTTGTTTGATCAATTTTCTCATGGTTTTTGAGACAGGTCATGATAATTGGGTATCGTCCGCGACAGTATACACTAAGAGGTTCTTTGATACAGCCATCCATATATTCATTCCCTTAACCACTTCATCCAATTCAGAGTCACGGGTAGCTGGAGACTATACCAGCAGCCATCGTGCGAGAGGCAGGGTACACACTGGACAGGTCGCCTGTGCTCCTTGATATATTGATAATTAATCCACTGTATCTGTAATTTGCAACCACAGGGATGTCCCATGATGCACTGAGGACTTCCTGTTACTTTCTGTGCTGCTTATTTAGCATGTATAGTACAGTACTGCCATCATTACTATATTTTTCTTTTTTTCTGCAGTTCTTATTTCCTATTTCTCATTTTTCTTCAGGAATCTAATTTTTCTCCAGGTCTTCCAGGATCAAAGCAGCAGTGTATATTTTTCTGTCTTCCCTGTCCTCTCCACCCCCAGCCAGTCAAGGCAGATGGCTGTCCTCCCTGAGCCGGGTTCTGCCGGAGGTTTCGCCTTCCTGTTTAAAGGGAGTTTTCCTTTCCACTGATGCTTCATTGCCTTACTTCTTACCAGTTTTTACTGAACTCTAGACCAGCACACATAACATCAGTTATTGTTAAATAACTGGTTAATATCAGTAACGTGCTTGTAGAAATTGCTATCAATCACAATGGATCAGAGTGGCAACCAAAATTGCCAAATACCGTACCGTCGTCTTCCGCTTATCTGGGGCAGTAGCCTTCCAAGCCCAGACTTCCCTCCCCCAGCCACATCTGCCAGCTCATCGGGAGGAATCACAAGGCGTTCCAAGCCAAGCGGCAGAGATAATCTCACTTGCATGTCCTGAGTCTCACCTCACCAGGGAGGTGTCCAGGAGGCATCCTAACCAGATGCGCAAACCACCTCACATGGTTCCTCTGCAGAGGAGCCAGATGAGCCAGATGTGGAGGAGCAGTGGCTATACTCTGAGTCCCTCCCAGATGACCTAGCTTCTCATCCTATCTCTAAGGGAGAGCCCAGCCACCCTGTGGAGGAAACTCATTTCAGCCACCTGTATTCGCGATCTTGTTCTTTTGGTCACTACCCAGAGCTCATGACTCTAGGTTTTATAGGTGAGGGTAGGAACAAAGATCGACCAGTAAATCGAGAGCTTTGCCTTCTGGCTCAGCTCCTTCTTCACCACAACAGACCGGCGCAGCACCCGCATTACTGCAGATGCCGCACCGAACCGTCGGTCGACCTCATGCTCCATCCTTTCATTACTCGTAATCAAGACCCCGAGATACTTGAACTCCTCCACTTGTGAGAGGACCTCGCCCCCAACCTGGAGAGGGCACTCCACCCTTTGCAGGCTGAGGACCATGTTCTCAGATTTGAAGGTGCTGATTCTCATCCCAGCCGCTTCAAACTTGGGTGCTAATCGCTCGAGCGAGAGCTGGAGATCACGACCAGATAATGCCAACAAAACCACATTGTCCACAAAAAGCAGAGACCCGATTCTGAGGTCAGCAAACCGGATCCTCTCAACGCCATAGCTATGCCTAGAAATCCTTTCCATATTGGTAATGAACAGGATCGGTGATAAAGGGCAGCCTTGGAGAGACCTCATCTAAAATAAACGAATCCGACAATGCCGGCAATGCCAACCAAGCTCTGACACCGGTTGTACAAGGACCACAACCAAACTGCTCCTCTTCAATATGAGGTTCGATTATCCAGCGGACTTTCCTCTCCAGGACTCCTGAATACTTTCCCGAGGAGGATGAGGGGTGTGATCCCCCAGTAGTTGGAGCACACCCTCCGATCTCGCTTTTTGAAGAGGGGAACCACCATCCCCGTCTGCCAGTCCCCGATGTCCATGCGATGCCATAGAGGCGTGTCAGCCAAGACAGCCCCACAGCATCCAGAGCCTTAAGAAACTCCAGGCGGATCTCATCCACTCCCAGAGCATTGCCACTGAGGAGCTTTTTGACCTCAGTCCTGGAGATGGTTGAGCCCACCACGGAGTCCCACGGCTCTGCTTCCTCCTCGGAAGACATGTTGGTAGGATTGAGGTATTCACCCACCTACCCACAACGTATCTCCACCATAGACAGTGTTGACAGAGAACTGCTTCCCCCTCCTCAACCGCCGGATGGTGGACCAGAATCTCCTTGAAGCCATCCGGAAGTAGTTTTCCATTGCCTCACCAAACTCCTCCCAATGCCCCAGTTTTTGCGTTGGCAACCGCCAAAGCCACGTTCTGCTCTGGAGTCCCACAGGCCAGAAAGGCTCTGTAAGACTCATTCTTCAGCTTGATGTCCTCCCTCACTGCCGGTATCCACCAACGAGTTTTGGGATTATAGCCATGACAGGCACAGGTGACCTTACGGCCACAGCTCCTGCTTGCCGCCTCAACAATAGAGGCACGGAATACAGCCAACTCGGACTCAATATCCCCCGCCTCCCTCGAGACAAGGTTGAAGGTCTGCCAGAGGTGGTAGTTGAAGCTCTCCCTGACAGGGGACTCAGCCAGTCGTTCCCAGTAGATCCTCAAAATGTGTTTGGGCCTGCCAGCCCTGATCTGCATCCTCCCCCACCACCGGAGCCAACTCACCACCAGGTGGTGATCAATTGACAGCTCCGCCCCTGTCCAGGACATGCGGCCCAAGTCCAACAATAGGACTACAAATATGATCATTGAACTGTGGTCTAGAGTGTCCTGGTGCCAAGTGCACATATGGACACTCTATTGCCTGAACATGGTGTTCGTTATGGACAATCCATGATGAGCATAGAAGTCCAACAACAGAACGCCATTTTGGTTCAGATCGAGGGGCCCATTTCTCCCAATCACACTTGTCCAGGTCTCACTGTCACTGCCAACATGAGCATTAAGGTCCACCAGGAGGACGAGGGAGTCACCACCAGGGGTGCTTTCCAACACTCCCTCCAGGGCCCCCAAAAAAGGGTGGGTACTCTTAACTGCCGCTTGGTGCATAAGCACAAACGACAGTCAGGACCCGTACCCACACCCGAAGGCGGAGGGACTCTACCCTCTTGTCTGCCGGGGTAAAACCCAATATACAACTATATCTAGTCGGAACCGCTCAGCTTCGCGCACAAGCTCAGACTCCTTCCCCGCCAGAGAGGGGACGTTCCTTATCCCTAGAACCAGGGATTAGACCGTCAGGACCCACCCCCGCCCCCCACCACCTTGCACCCGACCCCTACGCCTCTCCCCCACCCCACCGTGGGTGGTGAGACCGTGTAGTTTTTTCGGGCTGGACCCGACTGAGCCCCACAGGCAAAGGCCCGACAGCCAGACCCTCTCCCTCGTGCCCCACCCCGTGCCCCATGCAGGGAAGGGAAAGTTCTTCTCTCCTCTGCTCATCATCGCAGGGGTCTTTGAGCTGCGCTTAGTCTGGTCCCTCCTCTAGACACCTGTTTGCCATGGATGACCCTACCAGGAGCATAAAGACTCCAAAAACATAGCCGCTAGCATCTTCAGGATGCTCAAACCTCCCCACCACGCTAAGGTGGCAGCTCAGGGAGAGGTCCAAATATCCATTATTTTTTCCTGTTCTAGTTTTCAGAATATTATCATCCTTAAAACAATTCCTGTATCCAGAGGGTGATCAGAATAATTTCCAAATTATTTCCCCCACTGCCTTGTATGCATGCTGTCATGAAACGGAATTAGGAAGGCTTGGCTCAATGCAAATCTCCACGGTCTCACCAAACTCTTCCCATGCACAAGTTTTTTGCCTTGGTGACGAACAAAGCCACATTCCACTAAGCCTGTGATTATCTGTCAGCTGCTTAAGGAGTCCTACAGGCCAAGAAAGCCCAGTTAGAGTCCTTCTTCATCTTGACAGCATCCCTCAACATTGGTCCACCAACAAGTTCAGGTATTACCGCCATGACAGGAACCAATGACCCTATGGCCACACTGTGACTGGCCGCCTCAACAATAGAGGCATGGAACATAGCCTACTCAGACTCAATATTCCCTGCCTCTCTTGGGACATGATTGAAATTCTGCCCGAGGTCTCTCTCACAGGGGACTCTGCCAAATGTTCCCAACAGATTCTCAAAACACGTTTGAGCCTGGCAAACATGACCAGCATCCTTCCGCATCATCTGAGCCAACTCACCACCAGGTGGTGATCAATTGACAGTTCCGCCCCTCTTTTCACCCGAGTGTCTAGGACATGTGGCCTTTTCCATAGTGAGTAAAACTCACTTTTTAGGCCTACATATATTGAATAGACTTTCATACTTTTCAATTCAATTCAATTTTATTTATATAACCCAGTATCACAACAAGTTGTCTCAGAGGGCTTCACAGGCAGGTAAAAAGAGAAAAAAAGGCATAGCTCACAATACACACAATTAGTGACTACACTAAACTAAACAGATCCCGGACTTCTGACCTTAGACCCTCCTTCGCGGTAAGGAAAAACTCCATATAAAACCCGGTTGTGGGGAAAAAAAAGAAGAAACCTCATGGAGCCCCAGGTGAAGGAGGGATCCTCTCCCAGGACGGACAGGCAAATGTACCTAGG
>JBAMHX010000014.1:24388756-24443680 GCA_037177515.1 Pseudomugil tenellus
AAATCGCCCAGGAGGACGAGGGAGTCCACAGGAGGAGTGCTCTCCAACACTCCCTCCAGGGCCTCCAAAAAGGGTGGATACTCTGAACTGCCACTCGGTGCATAAGCACAAACGAGAGTCAGGACCCGTCCCCCCACCTGTAGGCGTAGGGAGGCCTGTCCTGTCGTATGTCAATTACATTAGCCACCTCCTCTGTGGACTTTGGTCTTTGGAACTGTCAGTCCGAAGTAAACAGAACAGAATTCCCCAGTTTGTCACTCCGGTGCCGTGGCCGACCTATTTAAAAGAAATTAAATAGGATAAAAATCTAAAAGTCTCACAGCCACTTAGGTTCTTTAAAAATAAGGGGAAGCAGAGTTAAAAACCACACTAAAAAAGTCAATAAAATCAATGTATTAAAAGAACTAAAACCAGAGTTCAAAAAAAGAAGTCCACCGCTGTTCTAGACCTGGTGCTGCCTAGCGCCTCCTCAAAGGACCCAGTGCATAGCGCCTCTTTGTCTTGACCCTATACCTAGTGCCTCAGCAGTGGCTGTCGCCCCTGCTCTGTCTGACGTCTTCCTGTCCTCTGCTGTCCTTTTCCCTCTGTCTTCTTTGAGGTGCCTCCTGTTTGACAGTTCTCTCCACTGCAACTGTTGCTTCTTTAGCTGCAGCTGAGACTGATCATTGAGTTCTGGGGTAATTGGAACATGCATGTTAAAAATCACTGCACACCATAAAAAACATAATAAAACATTAGTTTAAAAAGATACAATTAAATAAAATATGGAGCAATATTAAAAACATGCATAAAAAAACATCAATTTGACCCCCTCACAATTTAATTGCTAAACCTCTCAGACATTCAGGTCCTAGCTCTGACTGAGACCTGGATCCATCCAGAAAACAAAGCTACTCCAGCTGCCCTTTCTGTCAATGCAAAATTCACCCAAACACCTAGCTCTGCTGGACGAAGAGGTGGTATGGCCATTTTTATTTTGTAAAAGGTGGAACTTTATCTCTCTCCGTCCTATGTCCATTTGCTCACTTGAGAATCCCACAGTGAAGGCTTGTTCACCCAGAAAAGCATACATCCTGGTAATATACTGGCTTCCGGGAGACAATATTGATGACTTTATCTGTGAAATGGACATGCTACTCTCTGACATTCCTGATGATGGCACACCGCTAATTGTTATGGGAGACATTTATATTCACAAAACGCAGGCAACCGACTTTCTGGATCTCACCCACTCTTTCAATCTCAAACTAACTCAAACTCTTCCAACACACAAAGCTGGTAACAATCTTGATTTGGTACTGACCAGAAACTGCTCTACTGCTGATCTGTCAGTGACCTCACTGCTACTCTCTGTTCACTTCCTGGTCAAATTTCCCATTCTCCTTCCTCTTGTCACCTAAGCAGCTCCAAAAATGGTGTTGTATTGCATGAATCTGAGATCTCTGTTCTAAACAGCTATCTGATGAGGTTTACTGTAACATCCCTTCCCACTAAGTCTTCTCCTTACTGTTAATGAGGTGACTGAAACACCCTCGCTTCTTCTTTGGATAAACTATTTGCCCTGGTGTCTAAGCCAGGTAGACAGAATCCTCTAAGCCCATGTCTCACTGACATTTTAAGCCATCACAGATTTGGACTCAGAGCGGCAAAAAGAAAGTGCCATAAATCAAAAGAACTCACCGATCTGAGTATCGGCAAAAACTCTTTACTTTTCAGATCCAGCCTAAAGGCTGCCAAGAGAGACTTTTATCAGAAAAAGATCCACAATGCTCCCAAAACACAACAGCTAATAATAGCCTTTTACTCTCTTCTTTCTCCACCACCTCAGCCACCCACTGGGCTGACTGCAGAAATGTTTGCGTCCCACTTAAGTGAAAAGGCTGCTAGCATAAATAACCAATTCTCTGAGTCTGACCAGCTCAGCCCGCTACATCAAACTAGTGATAGTTGACATTGGGCCCACCCACATAGACTGAAACCTGCTGTGATCCATTTGAAGCATTGACTTCTTATTGAAAATAAAGAGAAATAAAAAGATATATTGGCATCAGTCATTAATAACCACACAGATACATCTTATGTATTTAACAACATGAACTACAACCTTGCCTGGTGACATGACTGAATTAACACATTAGAGAAAGTCTGAGAAATTCATTCTGAACACACACAAAAAATGTTTTTTTTTTCTAACCCCATCACATCTCATTCATTGTTAATCTAATATCCCAATGAAACCAACTTTCAGGCCATGCTAAAGATGAATGGTAACAACAAAAACAAAGGCATGACCTGTTTTCACGAAATGTGTCATACATAGCTAGCTAGCTACTTTGTTGTTTCAGAGGGAAACATTAGTAAATTAACTGACTTACTTCTATATGTTTTATTAGGTCCTCTGCTGTCCCATGGCCCAAGAATTGAGAGCACATGTACCTTGATTGCACCTCTCCATTGCTCCAGAACCGTACATGCAGATCCAGCAGTTTGTATTTTGTGGTTGCGCTGAGGCTTTCATCAAACATTAACACATACGGACCAGATAATGTGCGTGTCAGCTCTTTCTTGATGAAGTCTGCCAAACCAAATCTCGCAATATGCAATCTTGTTCGGTCCACATGTAAAGGGTTTTACAATATTAGAATCGGGGAACATTGCCTGGAAAATGCTGCCAATATCAGAACTGCTGCTGTATGACAGGTGTTTTATAATTGAATATAAAATCCAAAGCACCTCCGATTTGGATGTCTCAGTGGAACCAAATGTAGCTCGAAGGTCACCAGACGAAGAGGGAGTGACACTGCGCTGGAGTGTGGAGGGACCGGGCACTGACAAAGAAGAGGGTGTATAAAATTGGGTCATAGCTTGAGCCTTCTGAAGACCTCTTGCAGCAAGCTGGTGTTTGACTGCCTTGGAGTGAGACTCCGGCGCTTTCACACCTAAAGTCCCTAACTGGATGGTCTTCTTGGAAAGCTTACAGTGAGCTTCGTATCGATTGCTGGGAACCGCTTGCAACCACTGCGAAAATCGCTATTTTCAAGCCAGGCCTCGTTAAAAACACACTTCCCATGTTTTTAGTGACAACAATCCAAAGTGATTGAAAGATCTCAAACATGATGGCAAACAGGCTTGCAGTTATCACTAGAGTCGGTGTTATTTGCCACATGACGTACCAACACCGGTAGCTATCCAAGCCTCTTTGAAAGACCGATAATGCAGTATCATTTTTTGATTTCACTCTCATTTTATGTAGCCAACGCTTCCTTGCAATAAATATTAATGAAAAAATAAGACTTGACAAGATTCAAATTAAGATCTTAGATGAAAATCTTGTCATTTTTAAGACATTTTAAGGCCTTAAATTTTAAGTTTCAAATTAAAGACATTTTTAGACTTTTAAGACCCTGCAGGAACCCTGCTAACCCCACCACTAGTTCAAGTCTCACAGTTCATTCATGATAACAAACTGTTTGGTCCATATCAGCTTTGAGACCGGCACTTCACTGAAGAGCGCTGGATGAATAAGCCCTGTCTGATGGAAGATGGGTCTGAAACAATGAAGGACGGTGTTTCCAATCCTAAGACACAAACTATAAGTAAAACCGAATTAAATGAAAAATGTTGTCAGTCTTGCTTTGATGATTAGGGTGTGAGCAATAGCCAAACTAAAGGAATGAACCCAAACTTACTTTACCTGAATCCTCCAAGCAGGTAACATATGTAATGATGAGCAGAAAGTTAGCTATCAAAATTGTAGATATAAATGACTATAATTCGTTTAATTGAATCTAGGATTTGAAAAATACTTTGGAGTGAGTAACATTTTTCATCCTAACATGCTTTGTTACTTTCATTAAAAAGATGGGGGATGGTAGGAATGTAACAACTGGCCTTAAAACATCCAGGGGCATCATTTATGTAGCTTGCTTTCACAAAAAACAGGCTCATAATTTGTGTACGAATTTTGTTACGAAAGTTTACAGGTAAACTTGATGGAGAAGATTTCGTTACATTACGCCAAGTTTTGACCTTGCGTTACATTTTGGAGAGGGATAACCGGCATCAGAGCTGGTAAGATTATACATTTAATCCCCACTAAACCCATGTTTGTTATCTTTCAGACTAGACTTTGTGTTATTGTTGTCATGTCTTGCTTCTGCCACATCCCAGCTCTGGACCTCAACAGCACAATTACCTTCACCTGCCACCGGATTTATTATGTGTCATTACATGCACCTGATCCTTATTACCTCGCAGCTATTTAACCTGAACTCTGCTTGTCATTCCCTGCCGGACATTGTCTAAACTAAGAGTTTTATTCCTGTCCTCAGCTCCGCTTCCTTTTTGCCTTCCCCAGCTCTGGCTTACCTGCTCGTTTGTGGTTTCATATTGGACTGTTCCTGGATCTCTCTCTGCCTGTCTTCTCCATCTGGATCCTTGCCTGTCTCCCCGTTCCCCTGTGGCTTGTCTTCCTGGTTCTGAGCCTAGACTGTCTCCCCTATTCTCCCTACCTTGGACTGGCAAAATGACACCCAACCTGGATCTCCCCTCATTGTTTGGTTTAAATAAACCTTTAACTTACAAGTTTCCTTAGTATCCTGGTATCTAACGTTACAATTGTAATCAAAAACACCAAAAGACAGATCATTATGTACATACCCAAAAACTGAGTTATTTATTCGGTAAATATGTATTTAAACACAGAGCACAGTACACTCATACTAACAACGTCATTGCGCTTATTAGTACATTGATTGAGAGGGTGTCCAGCAATCTGACTAATTAACCTACTGAGGCCCTGTTTACACGACAGCAGGGAAAACGCAAAAGATTTTACCAGGTGTCCATATCGTTTAGATGAAAACAGAGTTTTGGAGGGTAGAAAACGCAAAAATTGCAAAAAGCTTTCACACTGTTCATCTCGTCCAGAGAACAGGAGTCCAGTGTTCAGCACGGTTACACATGTCATGCTTCCTGTGTTAGTCCAGTCCACAGCAGCTTCCAAGTTGCGACTCACCAGAAATCTGCCAATTCCAAATAGAGAGAGAAGTAAAAGTCGAGGCATTTTGTTGTGGTGGTGCTGCCACCTACACACTGGGCGTACATACTACAAAGGAAAAATGGAAGATTTCTGTACTTTTGCATCTCCGTGTTCACGCAGATTTTCCCAACCAAAACAGTCGTTTAACTGTGGAATTAAAACTACTTTAGCTACTTTAGCGTTTTTGCTTAGGACTGTTTCCGTCTAAACGTAGCCTGAGTAGGTATACAAATATCACGGCGACACTCAAGCTTAATGTGTCACAATGGATGAGGATGGGGAGAGTGTTCATTGATCATGAGCAGTTCCTGGCCAATGATGATGATTAGCTGATAAGCCAATTTAGACTCTCAAGGGCAGTTCTCTTACAGTTATGTTCAGAAGTGGGTCCAGTGTTAGAGCGCCTGACTTGCCATTCTGAGTTATTTTTTCATAAAAAACATTCAAGCACAGTACGCTCATACTAAAAATGTTATCCTTTTTAGTACATTAATTGTGAGAGACAGTCCAGCAATCTGATTAATTACTGAGTAGGTATACAAATATTGCCACGAATGTAATGTCACGCCATCTTAATGTGTCACAATGGATGTGGTTGTACTTCTTGAAAAGTAATATGGGAAGAGTTTTTGGGGATCATGGAGGATATCCTGGCCAATTGTCACGACCGATAAGCCAGTTTGCTTTTACAAATATGTACAGAAGTTGTTCCAGTGTTAGAGCGCCCGACTCGCCATTTACTGGCTGTTTTGGACAGCATCATTAAATTGACAGGTCAATCTATCATTTTCTTGGTGGACAAGCTTGCGTAAAATTATGCGGAGTCAGTTTCCCATTTCTGTCTATGTTAGTAATAATAAATAATTATTGCAGCTTTAAAACGTAATACTACTTAAGAAAAATCTCAAAAATAACATTGACATTACTCAAACAATAGCCAAATCTCAAAGATGGATACATGGGTCGCATTACTTATCAAAAAAAGACAGAAAAGAGAGAATGCCCCATCTGTCTACTCTAACAGAATGAGTATGACATGAATGCAGTAGCCCAGCGTTAGCTACGTTGACATCGTAAATTACTTTGTTTTTAGTGAGGGTATCAAAGGCGATGAACTCCATAACTATAAAAGCAGAGAGGCTTATAATTATGGGGGAAAATGGGGAAATTATTATGTATAAAGGAGGGAGGATTTACTGGAAAGCTGAAATGGTGTTTGCCCTATTATTGTGAAAATACAGTACAAAATAAAAGATACTTCATTAACCAACTTGCACTAATAATCAGAGTACTTATGAGGCTCTTCCTGTTCCATTGCTGCAGGTGGAAGCAGGTGTCTCCTCAGCTGCATCATGGTATCTAGTTAGCCTTCGCCTCTAATTTGCTGGTGATCATTCATAGCCCAGATCTATCCATGATGTGTTTTACCAGTATGTTTTAATGTTCCCGTGTCTTAAAACCCAGTGCGCCTTATGAATGTTAAATACAGAAAAATCACTTATGTATACATATTTATATATACGTATATATATATCCTCAGATCCATCCCCACAGTGAAGGTCTCTCTGAATTCCTCACAATGTTCTTCGGAACTAGCTTGTAGCTTGATGCGTACTGCATAAACTACTGATTTATAATATTTCTTTAATTATTATATTTTTTGTCTTCATAGAAGATAAACTTTGTAAAACTGAAATCCATTCCTCTCTACTTCTCCCTTTCCCCTATATCTGAACTGATTACTCCATTGAAACACATCTGTCAGCATATATGCAGTTGACGACAGCCTTCCTTTGATCAAGTGTCATGCTGGATGGTACTTGCTGCTTTATAAAAATGGAAAGAAAAATCAATTATCCTTCCCTTTGTTGTTTCATATTAATTATTGCATAAAGTGGAAGCAGCAATGGATGGTGTTACGATGGATTTAAATAGATTACAGGAAAATGTGGCGACAGTATAAAAGATTAAGTGATGGTATCTGCATGCTTGTTAAGTGTTGGTTTTACACATATTTAATAAGACTGTGAATGAAGTGGTGAAACATAAGAGAAATTAATGTGGATTCTAGTGAGGTTTATAATGACCATTTCTCTCTCTCTCTCTCTCTCTCTTTATAAATATATATACATATAGTATGTATGAAGGAGCTGAAACACACACACACTTGAAACATCTTTTTTTTTTTAATTCAAGTGTTTATTTACTTTGTCCTGTCATATACCAAAGATAGTCTTTTACAGTGTGAGACAGTGTACTTGGTACTAGTAACATTCATGACATAGCAGGGCAGGCAAGGTAAAAATTGCAAAAGTATAAATAAAAAGATTCACATTGAGAGCAAAGCTAGGAATCATACAGCAGACTTTAGCGTTGAATACCTGGAGTACACTCCAAGAGAAGCATTCACGTTATGGGCAGTGTGATTCGAGTCCACAATAAATTCCAGATGGGTCCTTTGGTTTTGTTTCGGTTATTCCTTCTACCGAGCATCAGCTCATGTGAAGCTGTCTTTATCATTTATCCACTCTTTCAGTTCAGGAGGTTTGGGTGTCTTCCACAGTTTAAGTATTGTCCTCACAGCTGATGTTGTCCCTGCCATGATCGCAGAGAATTCTCTGTTTGACAAGTTGTGTGTCTGACTTCTGTCTCCCAGCAAACACAGTCTCGGAGACAGTGGTATGTCCTTGTCCAACCAGTCACCCAAATTGTCCATAACCATTTTCCAAAAGGGTTGAACAACAGGACAGTCCCATATAGAGTGCAACAGAGTCCCCACACCCATCTGACATTTCCAACACACGTTGTTCATTATACCTGCTCTGTTTAGCCTTTGTGGGGTCCAGTAAAACCTGTGCAATATTTTGTATTGTGTGAGCTTCCCTTTAGCTTCTCTTATGTATTTCCCATTATCTGCTAAAATTCTCTGCCATTTGTCCTCATTTATCACACAGCCCAGGTCACTCTCCCAGCTGGTTTTTAAGTTATAACAGCCCTCACTAAGCAGTTGATTAGTTCTCCTATAAAATACTTGAAACATATTTTTTAAAAAAAGAGAAAATTGTTGTTGGGTTAGGTTTTTGGTTTCCTGTTTTATTTTGTAGTCTTCCTGTTTTGCCTGTTTTGATTGGTTATTGTGTGCACATGTAGTTCAGTGGTGTATATATGTCTGTTGGTTTCTGTTCTGTTTGCTGGATCATTAAAGTAGTTAGTTCCCTGGTTATCTTGAGTGTCATTGCAGTTTTCAGTAATAAATCCTGTTGATTCACATCCTGGCTACCTCCTGGCTACCTGCGTTTGGGTCCACCACCTCCTTGCACCGTAACAGCACACCTTTTGGGTTAACTCCTTAAAATTCTTTAATTTTCAACCTAAACAGGTTTTCATAGATAAAAGACTTGTGGACCTATTTATTTTAAGGGACTGCTTTTACTAGAGACTTGTTCATGCAACAGAAGTGTTTTGTTGCAGTATCATCTACTAGATTACAGTATAACTTCAGATATAAAGAAGTGTCACCTGCCAGTTAGGAGGTAGGTGGTTCAGTCTCTTGTGTCAAAGTGTTGAATGCAGAACCCCATTGCCTCTGAGGCCTCATCATAAATGTACATACAGGTACATCTCAGGAAATTAGAATATTATGAAAAAGTCATTTCAGAATGTCAAACCCATATATCATAAAGATTCAGTACACATAGAGTCAAACATTTCAATCATTCATTCCTTGAAATATTGATAATTGTGGTTTATAGATATCAAAACCAAAATGCAATATCTCATAAATTAGAATGTTACACAAGATCAATTGAAAAAAGGGATATTTTAAACAGAAATGTCAGGCTTCTGAAAAGTATATTATTTTTCCATGCACTCAATACTTGGTTGGGCCTCCTTTTGCATGAAGTATTGCATCAATGCGGTGTGGCATGGAAGCGATCAGTGTGTGACTCTGCTCAGGTGTAATGGAAGCCCAAGTTACTTTGATAGCAGCCTTCAGGTCATCTCCTCTTCCTCTTGAGAAAACTCCACAGACTCTCTATATGGTTCAGGTGAATCAGGTGAATTTGCTGGCCAATCAAGCACAGTAACACCATGGTCACTGAACCAGCTTTTGGTTCCTTTGGCAGTGTGGGCAGGTGCCAAGTCCTGCTGGAAAATGAAATGGGCATCTCCATAGAGCTTGTCAGCAGAAGGTAGTGTGAAGTGCTCTAAAATGTCCTGGTAGATGGCTGTGTTGACTGTGCACTTCAGAAAACACAGTGGACCAACACCAGCAGATGGCATGGCTCCCCAAATCATCACTGACTGTGGAAACTTCACACTGGACTTCAAACAACGTTTATTCTGTGCCTCTCCACTCTTCCTCCAGACTCTGGTACCTTGATTTGCAAATGAAATGCAAAATTTGCTTTCATATGAAAAGAGGACTTTAGACCACTGAGCAACAGTCCAGTTTTTTTCTCCTTAGCCCAGGTAAGGCGCTTCTGACGACGTCTCTGATTCCGGAGTGGCTTGACACGAGGAAAGCAACTTTGGTAGTCCATAACTAGGAGTCGTCTGTGCGTAGTGGCTCTTGATGCGGTGAGTCCAGCTTCAGTCCACTCCTTGTGAAGCTCCCCCAAATTCTTGAATGGATGTCGCTTGAAAATCCTCTCAAGGCTGTGGTCATCCCTTTTGCTGGTGCACCTTTTCCCACCACACATTTTCCTTCCACTCAACCTTCCGTTAATATGCTTGGATACAGCACTCTGTGAACAACCGGCAATCTTTAGCAATGACCTTTTGTGGCATTCCCTCCTTGTCGAGAGTGACTATGGTTGTCTTCTGCACATCTGTCAAGTCAGCACTCTTCCCCGTGATCGTGTAGCCATCTGAGCCAGACTGAGAGCATTTAAAGGCTCGAGATACCTTTTGCAGGTGTTTTGAGTTAATTAGTTGAAGGCTCTGGAATTTTGGCTCTCCAACATTGAAGTTTTCCACAATATTCAAATTTTTGAGACACTGGATTTTGGTTTTTGTTATTTATAAGCCACAATTATCAATATTTCAAGGAATGAAAGATTGAAATGTTTGACTGTGTAATGAATCTATATGATATATGGGTTTGACATTCTGAAATGACTGATGAAGAATATTAAACTTTTTCATAATATTTTAATTTCCTGAGATGTACCTGTAGATTTTAATTCGGTACTAAGAATTGCTGTATTGGACTGCATGAATAGCAGTTGTAGTTTGCAAAACAAGGCATGAATACAGTTCATTTGAAAACGGAAAACCTAAAAAGGAATGTTTATTGAGTTAGTTATTAGTGTTGACTTATTATATTTGTCACAAAGTTGTGGTACCCAATGAGCAGAGACCCACTGAAGCTATTCTTGCAGAATGTGACGATCTTTCAAATTTCAAATATATATAATGTTGATGCTTCCCTTCACTTGTCACCTACTGGTGTGTTTGAAGGTTTCCAATTGCAGTTATAACAACAAAATTTCTCAGGCTAAATGGCTATAAAAACTACTTAGATGTTATCAAAGTGCCTTCAGCAGTTTTTCTCCTTTTACATTTCACTTCTGCTGTTGTCTGAATTCATTAAATGAGATTGAAATGGTCTGAAGGGGCTTTCATCACTTCACAAAGATGTGCTATTGTGTCCCTGAGTATTTACCATTCATCCCAGTGCCTTTTATGTGAAGCCGCTAATCAATGTTTGCTTCTCTCTTCTTGTCAATGTTAAGATTTCAAGTGTAGACTATGGTGGTAACAGGGAAGAAACTAAGATACCTGAAACTAATTCAAGCTTGGCCTGGGGCAACCAAACTATAGGACAATGCTGCCTTGGTAAACAAGAGTTCCTATAAAGGAGGGGGGATACTTTCATCAATCTGTCCTGAGTTTGTTAGTTTGACAGTGTTGGGTGAGTGCCGGTCTGTGGCTATGGGTAGATTTTCATCAGCAGTATGCTGAAATGCCCTCCATCCTTCTCTCAATGCATGCTTGATGCTTTGGGACTGAGGGGCAGTTGTTCATGTGGGTTTAATGGACCCATAGACTTGTTCGCTTTAATTAAAGCCAATTTAACATGACAAGACTTATGTCAATTGTAATTTGCTACCTAATAGAACAGAAACTAAATACTACGAGCATGGTGGTTGGAGACTATGGTGGTTACTTCTGTTTATCTGTTTAAGTAGATAGGTTGACTGATTGAAATTGCAATTTTCAGGACAGCCCTGGTAATCAAAATGTCAAATCTGCTGCTCATTGGGATGCTTCGTTGTTTGGTGGGAGATTACTTACACATGCTGCAATGTGCTTTTTATGTCTAACCCAATGAGATCCATCTTTCAAATACATATCCTTATTGCCTGAGGCTTGGCTCATCCGGAGGTTAGGTTTTGGCCTGCAGATCTCTGGCTCCTGAGCTTTCTGAAAGACTTAGTCATATCCCAGAGCTGAGTAAGCTGACTTTTATCTTTTGATAATTAAGTTTTTTTTTTTTCATTTGTTCTCACTTCCTTTGGTTTCAAGGGTCTTATCCTGCATTTCTCAGGTGATTGCAGTCATTGTAATCACTTGAGAGAGATGCATCATGGTTTAGTTTAATTTAAACAAGGACACTCTGCTGAGTTCTAATTTACTATGATGGGGTTGCTTCCTTGTTTCCAAATTTCCTTCATTTGATTTATTCTCATAATCATTCCAATACATCGATATGTGATGTTGACTTTTCAGAAGGAGGTTGACTCAACAATTAACCTTGGCCAATAAAGGAATGCTTATATAATGCTTTTTTATTTTCTTAGGGAGTAACTCTAAGAGGAAATTAATTATTTGAAATTTGGAAAAGCATATGCCATTTAATTATTTGATCTGTATCCTACCAGAGTGATTTCATGACCTGTACAGACATGAGTTCACCGCTGGCACATTGCTGGAGACATAACATCTATGAAATGATATTCTTGTTTGTATGATCATAGTGTTCCCAGATAGAACTGTACCAGACACAAGGATGTATTACATACTTTGTACGCCATAACAATATGAAACCAGAAAATTCCACAATAATAAAGTTTTATTTTTGATGTCTCAGTCTGGTAGTTAGCATAGAAGGTAATGAGGTGATGTGCTTCCTCTTTAAATGCTCGTGCATCACAGATGTGCTGCGATTATGAAGTCTACTTTGCAAACCTTGAAGGTGTTTATTTTTTGTTTGTTTGTTAGCTTTATCCAGACTAAAAAAGCCCCCAAACTTGAGACATTTAGCTTTCGGACACCGTCATTTCTAAAAAATATGTTAAGAACATTACAATTGGAAGGCTTTTGAATTAGCTGCATCTGTCCCTGTTTGTCTGCCTGATAATCTTATTTTTAAGATTTTTGCTCCCCTTAGTTATTTTAATTCATTTTGTCAGACTATTTATCTGTCTGTCACCAGTAAATTATTTAAATTGTAACAATTCTTGTAACACTATGATACCCATTTGCCCCATTTTCCATTTTGAGATGCTGTAAAATATGCAATTTAGCCTTTCGTATTAGAAAGGAAAACACAGGTTTTAAATTGTAAATCAGCAATGACTAATTGATTTATAATCCTTTTACTCTTCCTTCCAGCTGTGGTTCCATGTAGATATTTTACAAAGGTGAACTTGTCAGGCTTTGCTGTTGTTTTGATGCTTTCTTTCTCACTTCATTTTAATTTCACAATTTTTTATGGGTGTTTCTCCTGGTGCCATACCTCCTTATTACAACTTCACTAGTTATGTGTTTTATTCCTAATAGTAGAGAATCACAGATCTAGAGCCACACTGTGTGTCCCCCTGGGCTCCATAACCTTACGGTTCCATTAAAACACATGGGGAAAGCATCAGTTTGCCTTTCACATTTAACAAATCACTAGCCCATAAAGGTTTGCATATTAAAACTAATGTATGCACGGGACATGTATCAGTGAAGAGAAAACTATACTCATTGGGAGCATTTCTGCCCTCTAAGTGCACATGACAGTTCCAGTGTACAGAAAAGCATGCTCACAAAGGAACAGGCCTCCTCCACATGCATACAATGTAAATGGTTTTCTTGGAAGCCTAGAATAATTTATCAAACTGACTTTGTACGCTTTGGAAGCACAAATACTATGGAAACGTTCTTTCTTTAAGTCATTGTTATAAAAAGTTCATTTCAAAACCCGGTAAAAGCATTGATGATAGAAGAATATGTCGAATTAAAATCAGAATCACCATGAATAGGTCTAATTCTTAGTCTACTATTGCCCCAGCCATTACAACTTCTATTGAAATCTATAATAATGGTATTTCTGTCAACTCTATGGTGACCGTAATTATCCAACCACCTGCATTATTGTTACCGCTCCTGCTACAATCACATGCTCCTCCCATTGATTGATCTCACTTATCTCCACTCAGTGGCCAACCAAATGGATAAAATAGGCATATATCATTTAGCAGTCTATTTTCCAGGCATTTTGTTGAGGGGAAGGGAAATTCACAATGTTTGTATTTCCCATGTATGTGTTCAGAGATAAGATCCAAATATCCAGAAACAGAATAACACTGACCAATCACAAGGAAGTAATTCCACATAGTGGCAGTGGTTACGGCGTAGCTGACATGACGCTTTTACCCAAGGATAAAATTTTGATTTCAGAAGTGGGGGGGACAGAAGCAATTTTCATTAAACAAATCTTTCAGCTCAATGTGTTTGCCAGCAGTTCTTCTAGTTTTGATCCTTTTAAGCATAGTTCTTTTTTAGTGTGACATGTTGTAAAGCATGTAGCAAGACATCACCCAGTTCTGGGTTTCACCTTGTTAGTGAACCTCACACCAACTCAGTACCGCCGAATTTACAAGTAATATGGAATATCATTTAATCTGACAACACATATAAATGCAAGGTGTGGTTATATCCACCTTTGTAAGTTGTTCTTTATGTCTGTGCAGATTTTAGATTTGATCCACTGAAATGTTTTCTATTAAGTACAGAAATATAAAAAAATAATATGTATTTTAGGTGCAACCTTTTTCCAAGATATCTGGATCTAATGAATGGCTGGTTACCAGGCCTCTGCAGAGCTGGATGACATGCAGAAGAGTAAATTCAGTGTGTGGAAAAATGCCTCTTAAAGCTGCAGAAACGTAGATCTCAAAAACTGGATTTGGGCTCCCCTGCTGTAGAAGCTTCTGGAATAACCAAATACATCTTTCTGTGGTCAGTAGCGACACTGATATTATTAGACCAGTCAGGTTAGTTTGTATTTAAAAATTACTGAGCGTGCATTTATATACATTTACAATTATTCTGTTACACAAAAAAATGCTACATATTATTTCTCTTAGATATGAAATATTTTTCAGTCATTTTTTCTTTACATTTCACAGTGGCCATTTTATTCCAAGTATTTATTTGCTTAAAGACATTTGGTCTAAGTAAGTATCTACTCTGCAAGTAATATTGCCCCACTGTATCTGTCTGTGGAACTGAGCAGGAACATATTACTCCAAGCTGAATCCGTGTAGTTATTTATTGTAACATTTTCTTATTTCATCACTTATTTATCAGTCATATTGTTTTTTACTACACGTTTAAACAAAACAGGAAGGTTCAGTTTTAATTTCTGTTGATTATTGATCAGCACATAAACCTTAACCAGACAGAAATCACTCCCCTATACCCAGTTACATTGCTACACGTCTCTACCAGTTCACATTTCATACCTCTGAATCGGACCGTATCTGCCTGTAGCACCAACGGACTCAGCATCATCTGTCTCCACCGTGCAAGATCCGTTTTCCACCTCTCCCCTTCAAATCCCCTTTTCATTACTTCATTACATCCAGTCAGTTACAGGATAGATTTTAAAACCCCACTGTTTATAAATCCCAGAACGGTTTGGGGCCAGAATACATCTGTGATATGTAGAGAATATAAACCAATCAGAGCTCTTAGATCCAAAAACTCAGGTCAACTAGTCCAGACCAGGATCCGTACTAAACATGGAGAAGCAGCATTTAGCTGTTATGCTGCAAACAAGTGTAACAAAATGCCAGTAGAGATAAAACTTTCATCAAAGGTAGAAATAATTTTTAAATCCAGGTTAAAAACTTATCTTTTCTCTTCGAGCTACAAATAAAATCTGCACGGTAACTTTTTAATTATGTTCTTCTTAATGATTTTAAGTTAATTTATGATTTTACAACGATTCTTGCTCTGTCTTTATTCTCTTTTTTATTTTTGTTTAAACATCTGTTATACTTTAGATGTTTTTATGTAAAGCACTGAATTGTTGTGTACATGAGATGTGCTGTAAAAACAAACTCGCCTTTATAAACTGCCAATACTTTTCTTTCGTTTTGAGGGTTGTGGTCTCCAACAAGTTTGATTGGTTTTTATGTTGGAGGGAATTTTAGCAGTTTCAAAGCAGAAGCCCACGCCACTGATAACGCAAGAAAGATGAAGAATCTGGAGATTTTGCTTGTATTGACAAAATATATGGCAAATAGTGTAAGAGACAAGCCATCACCCTGTGTGGTGTAGGGAACCAGTCTGTTTTATAGTCATTTATCTGAACACAGGATACTGACTGTTGATAAACCTTAACAGATTTGGAGAATTTACCATCAACACCCAAGTTTAGTAACTGGAAGTAAATACGCTCTCAATTTAAAATGTCAAAGGCTTTTTGAAAATCTAAAACAAGCAAAAGTTGACTTCCCCTCTTTTTTCTGGCAAGTGTGGTGGTTAAAGAATATTTATGCTCGATACATCAGCTAGTACATGAAAGGACTCCAGGTAACAAACCAGCCTCTCATTAAAAACACTAGAATAAAGTTTGTAGACACAACTAAGACTTATCCTCTATAGTTCATCAGTACTCGTAGATTCCTATTCTGAGATGTTGGAATAGGTTTAATAATAGATTTTTGCCTCTCAGAGGGGACTATACACTGCTCAAAAAAAATAAACAATAGCATACATACAATAGGGAACAAACCAGACAATTTCAACTCATTGCAACCCCAGTGACCATCCTAATTTTCAATTTTACGATGGCCTTGTTTAATTCGTCGTCTGTGATGTGAGCGTTTAAATAAGGATTAGAAGAAAAAACAAAAAAGGTGAATTTTCATTTGGTTTTTAAGTAACACTATCGTTTCAAAATAAGGGTTATCCCACTCAGGTGGGGCAAAACTTTATGAAAACAAGGCACCGAAGTATTGTTCCCATTTTTTAAGGACAATTTCAAATTCAGAACGTAAGAATCCATCATCTAAAACTGCTTCTATAGCAATTATTTTAGCTTTCCTTGGGCCTATTTTATCAGACTGCAAAACGTCTGAGGCTTTTATGTTAAATTAAGTTATATTTTTATTGCTAAGCCTCTTTGGTAATTTCTTTTACAAGTTCCAAGTCTTTAATCAAATTTAAGTTTTTTATTTTTGAACTCCTCTTTTAGTTGCTGCTTGTTAATGTTTTACCTTCACACCAAAGAAAACTTATCTCAGTCATCCTTATATTTTGTTAACTCTTCTTTCCAACATGGTTTATTACATGTTCTCTAGTAAATATTTACCACATTACAGAGTAGTGGGACAGTGTAGACTGTACTGGCACTGCCTAGCCTGCACTCAGCTCAGTAAAAAAAAATCCCTCACTGATTGGTTGTAGTGCCATGCAATTGTGACAAAAGTTAAACATTTTTAAAATTTCTTGTATCACTTCCTAAGCCCCATGTGCACGTGAGCATAAACGAAAGCAAAATTTCATATGCAAGAATGTCGCTGTTTGTTTGGCTGGAGAATGGCCACCATTTTTCCCCCAAACCGTCGAGCAATATTTGAGTATTATCTCTAAATTTGGGTGTTTCCATTACTACTTTTATTGCAAACACAACTACTGTTGTAGAGTTTGGGGAGCTATTGTCACTTGGAGGGTGTCAAAATGGTATTTGAAAACAAGTGGGTTATGAATGTTTAAAGGCTCTGTGATTTCAGGTCACTCACAATAAACTCACGACATCTGATTTATTAACTTAGTATATACGGCAAAACTCCAAAGACGTAATAAGCAACAAAAGGAAGTGATATCGCAAATGGCAAGTAAACAACACTTTTTAAGAAAATCTTTTTAGTGTAAAAAAGCATTAACTTTCAGTAGATGACTCCACAGATAAAATGACTGCAGTTATGAAATCTACCCACCATTGTGCACAGAGGATTAGCCAACAAAAATAATAAAACAACAAGGTGTAGTGAAGAAGAGGCAGAAAAAATAGGATTTTTGAAATAATGACTGACTTGAACAAATGTGTAAAATAGAGATTATTAATGCTGAAAAACAAGAAAGTCCATGGAAACTACATTATTAAACCAACTATGAAAAAATGGATGCAATTTTTCAGTTGATCTGAACTCTTTATTACCAGAATTAACTTGCTCGATAATTCCAGGTGCACAAAAAGTAACCCATACCTGCAACTGTTTCATTACTCATCATAAAATATTGTGTAAGAAACAAGCAGAATGACTTTCATGGCGACTACACTACAAAAACTGACTTTAAAAACAAGAAAAAAAACTACAAAAATTAGGTAAATTTTCCTTGAAATACGATACATTTTTTGTTCTGTTGGCAGATAATTTATCTTATTTCAAGAGAAAATAACCTGTCAAGAATTCCTAAAACAAGTAAAAAAAAACTTTTAAAAAAACTACTAAGTAAGAATAATTATCTTATGTTTAAAATATAAGCATATGGGTCCTTGATTTAAGATGTTCAATCTTACTTAGATTTTAGCTTTTGCTGTGTACTTTTCCAGGGTTCTGTTCATAAATAACTAAACCAATTGTTTTTAGATAAGTGATTATGCAATCATTGGAAAGAACTTCGCATTGTTTTGGTATAACTGAAGACAATCTGTGCATCCCAATCCCAATCTGACAACACAGTTTATATCATTGTGAATATTTGTACAAAGGAATTCTACTACAAAGAGACTTCCTTTTAGGCTTTTCTAAAGGCTTTCAGCAAAATGTGCATAGATATTCTGGTGTCAGGAACTGCCAGACCACTTTAACAGCATGTCTTATTTCTCACAGAAAGTGGGAAAGGTGACTGATTTGAAAGTACATTTGAGTTTAGTAATGTAGACAAAGCAGTAAAGTGAATGATAATAAAGCTGTTGAAATTAACACATGAGAAAACCAGTACAGTAAGTTTTTATGCCCTCTTTATGCACTTTTACTTACATAAATAGGTACTTCCATTTTACATAATACTGTGATTATTCACAC
The DNA here is from genome assembly GCA_037177515.1 of Pseudomugil tenellus. Lineage (NCBI taxonomy): Eukaryota > Metazoa > Chordata > Actinopteri > Atheriniformes > Pseudomugilidae > Pseudomugil > Pseudomugil tenellus. The sequence continues at coordinate 24,407,114 of JBAMHX010000014.1, forward strand.
ATGCATCCCTTACATTGGCAATGTTGTCAGCCAACACATCGGGGCAGAGCACAGTTCTGATGTCAGGTTCAGACATTAAAAAACTTAACAATAGTTAAGGAGATCATGATAATATATGTTCTCAGAAAAAGAAGAAAGTGCAGTTATCAACATTAATTGATTGTTGATTTTTTTCTTGAGCAGCTTACACATCACTTATAAAGCTAAACACTGCCCCTGCAGTCACCAGTGGGATGTATATGGTTCAGCTTTGAAATGAACCAAATTACACAGCTAAAGGTTGCAGAAAACGGATAACATGCTTTATATTCTTTTTTGTGGTAAAATGTTGGACCTGGAGGGCTGCTGTACTGCAAGGCTTAAATGTTTCCTGATACAGCACATCTAAATCAAATTCATTACTCAACGTGTTTGAACTGAACTGGACAACAAGCTGTTGAGGAGACACATTTGATTTTTATTTAGTGTGTGGGAGCAGACAGACATCTAAATCCTGCAGGATTGCAACCTTTGAGCATGATAGTTCCAGTCTTCTCCAGACCTGACAGTACTATTTATTACCATGTGGTTGGTGAAAATTTTTAGTGTAATCTTCTATTTTCTACTATTCACATGGGGGCAGAAGACCAGTATCATACAGTGTTCAACTGGGTTTTTTTTTTTTAAAATGGCTCAACCATAAAGTGATGCAAAGTGTCCCAGAACCTGTAAGTATGAAATATTATATGTTTGGCTTTATAGGGTTAAAGGTCGATTTATTGATTTGCAGCTCCACAAATGATCACCAAGAGGGACGGTTTTACGGACAAGATGTGTCTAAATTCCTATTCAAATTCAATTAGCTAATTATTTAGCAAGACAACAACTGAGGAAAATTATACCTGTATCTTAAGATGTAAAGATAATTTTCACTATTAAAACAAAAACAAAGAAACAACCATAAAACTGAAAATTGACCCAAATATTTTTAATTTCATTTCATGATTTACCTCCTCTATGTCATCAAGAAAAATGTTATGTGTCATAATTAAAATGTTTACTATCCAAAAGCTGCTCTTAGGAAAGCAAACATAATAGTTACTCTTGATTTAGTTTGTTGCTGCTCATGCGTTTGGTTTTAGTGATTTCTGCTGATACAGAGTAGTTTTATGGTGACACAAATTCTCTCTGACTTCTATATCTCAGCTGCATAACACTCGTTTATTCCTATTTATAACATAATTCTGTAGAGCCTGTTTATATTTGTTTAAAATTTTGTCAAATTGTAAATAACCAGGTACCATTTACTAATGTAATGCTGCATATGTATGTCTTATTCAACATAAACTGATATCACACGGTTATACCAGGTAAATGTAATTTTAGGTTTTCTGCATCAGTCTCATGTTTGCTTTGGCGTCCTGTTTGGCATTTCCGATGCACCCTTGTGTCATGAGTCACATGTCATGCACAGTTTGAAAAATTATGTTTAAACTTTTGATACTCTCTGAACCTATTACATGAACTTTTCTAACCCAGTCTTACTAGAGAACTCGTAATATGTGGATGTAATAGTGCCGCAGTTGATGGTTGTCCCTGAAAATTGTGTTTTTCATTGGGCAGGTTTGACATGATATAATGAGAATCATATTGCATGTAAAATAGATATACAAATGAAACAGCATAGGATGGAAATGTGTAAACCAGTTGTTCTCAGTCTTGCTTAATTGATTTATCATTATTCCTAAATGACAATTCAACAAAAATTCTCAATTTGTCAAATCTACTGTATTTAATGTTCAACCCTTAGATTATACAGAAGTAATGGGTGCACACACAGGGACTAAAAAGGCCAACAAAATAGAAGTTGAGTATCCTCAAAGTGAATAAATGTATACACTCAATTAATCAAACTTCAAGCATAAGACAATATAATATTTCTGCAGCAGACATTTTAAACAGTTTCTGTTGTTTTTGCGATGCAACATAGAAGCAAAAATAGCTGGTGACAGAATAAATTTGCTCAGCATGACACAGCAGACAGATCCTCATTCTGCCTGCCTTTATGCTGGACAAGACAAGTTAAAAAAAAAAAAGAAATAGCTGGTGATCAGAGACGCAACGAGAGAATAGATGTCAGAATAGAAAGGAGGGTTAAACTAGTTTTAAAGACCTCTGACTCCATTCAGCCCAGAATCACATGCTGTTTAGCCCAGGAACTCTAATTAAATTTCTAATCCAATTATAGGAATGGTAATGAAATTTCCAAATGGGGAAACTCATAATCTGCTCATTGACGTGTTTAATTACAAGCAAGCCTGTTCATCGAAGATATGTTACACTTCAGAATTTAGCGGACAGAGACATGGACACAAGTTTGATTTTCTGAATGTGTTCAAATAATATATAAAAGTTCTTTTTAAAAATAGTGTGTCTGTGATAGTGATTCGGCCAGTGCAAAGTGTAGGAGACATGCTATTTTTCATTTCCTGAGCATGATTCATGTGTTTGTTTTTTTATTTACATGAAAATGGATTGAAAAACACAAAATCCATTTATTCACTATGAGCTTATTCTAAATAATAATAATAAAATTATTATACAAAGTATGGACATTTAACTTTTAGAAAGAGAAAAACAGAGAAGGTGAGACATGAGCTTGTGTAAATGGGAGGTTCCCTTGGAATATTGTAAATACACTCAGTGTGGATAATCATTTTCTTTTCTGTATGAAACCCAATTTCAGACCAGAAAGACCTTGTCTCTTCTGAGCTAAGGCACGTTTGGGGTGTACTGCTGCTAATGTTTTATTAGAATTTTCTATAATAAAAGTTTAAATTAGATAACAATCTCCACAAATAATTTTACAAGCCTGATTAAGTGTCTATGGGTATCAGAAAAGGTTGTTATACTAATTAGAGCAATCAGCCAGAAAAGAAATGGGTGTATCATTTGGCAGGAAAAAGACCCATGCACTATGTGTGTAACAAAAATGCTCTGAAAGATGACTATCACCAGTTCTAGATAATAGTGGGATGAATTCAGGTGAAACCTGAATTATAATGCTTTTAGAATTCAATTATTTCAATATACTGGAGTTCTTCCATAGCTGCAGTTAGTAACTCGTATGAATGAGAACGACGAAAATGTGTTCTGGTTTAAACCTTTAAAGACTTATGCAAGAAAAATTGGGAGAATTTTTTTTTTGCTTAGGTCTTTAATAGTCCCTATAACATAATGTAATATAATGATGATAATAAAACGTAAATTCACCCTTTTTTCTGTGTCATGTTTAAAATATTGTAGTGCGTCAGTTATGATACATATGGTATAAAAATCTTATAACATTATACATATAAAGCAGGAGATAATCACTTTTATTTTAAATTGGTTTCATTATATGCTGTCTATTAAACCTTTGGACCCTAATAATTTCATCCTAGATGGTTGTATTTTGAGTGCACTATTTCACACCAACTCAGATTGTACAACTTGAATCTGATATAAAACCGACATGGGTGTAGCTGCTGAGGATACATGTATTAGGGCTGTGTAAGAACAGGCCCAACCCAGGATGCAGATTGGAGAAAGGAGTAATAAAGTTCATTCTGTAACAACAAAAATTTCCTGAATGTCAGAAGGTGTCTCAGTCAGGTACAAAAAAGGCTCTTCTGTAAAAAGGAAAGCAACAAAAACATATGAATATACAAAACTAATACTGAAATACTTGAATCTGTACATTTTTAGTGTTGTACTGCTAGGTAAGCCAATGATATAGCAACAAGTGGATTACAGACTGGATTTTAGGTAGGTTGGCTAAGTGGGATTGAGAAGAATTTCCCATTTGTCATCAATACAACACCCAGCAGGAAATCAGAGCCACAAAAAAAGACCAAAAGAAAAAAACAAAAAGAATAAAAGCAAAGTAGACAAAGTTCCTGATAAAATGGCTTCTTAAACAAAACAAAATGTGTTTTAATATGATGTTACTTCCATCTGTCTGTTTTTGAGTAAAATATTTTTTCAAGGCTCTAGGCATTTTATCAGGAGCTTTTACTAAGATTGGGCAACCTCACTGGTTTGACAGGGAGAGTTTCAGCTGTTCCTGCTCCTGCTGCTCTAAAACCTTCTTTAGCCACTGAGCTAAACTCCTATATAAAACTATATTTAAAGCCTTTGCAATTTTGTGTGAAATTTTTTTTACAGATGTAAATAACCTACCCATTTTTGTGGATTATTAATTCTGCAGTGAACTGTCACATGCTTTGTTTGCTACAGTTTTGGTTCAATTGGGTAAATTTAGATAATATATTTGAACTTGTCATAAACTAAGTAGTATATTTGTGACAAGCAAGTACTTAAAAAATTGAAGCTAAAACGTTTTTTACTCCAATAAGGCTAATAAGAGGAAGTGGTTTGTATTTCTGGTATACATGAGTGTGTAATGCTTGTCGCAAAGTCGGAGTTAAGGTAAGGCGAATAAACCTGCTGCCATGTAAACCCATCCATCCATTATCTACACCCTGGACAGGTCGCCAGTCCATCACAAGGCCAACACACACAAACAACCACACATACAGCCACTTAGGATGTTGAAGACAGTTGAAGGCAAAGACAATGGACAAGCTTTTAGTTCTAAAATAAATAATTTCGGGATATAATAATATCTCGAAATTAGTTTTTATAGAGCTAAAAGTTTTTCACTTGACTATAGTTTTAATATACACATCAAATCTCAACATGTTCCCAGATAAAACCATATTATTCTTCGTATTAGTCTACACAGCTTGACATTCTACATAATTACAATTCATGAAAAAATGGGCTTACAGCCTAAGTCTGCTGTCTGTAGTTTCTTTATTACATAAAGCAGAATATCTATCTATATCTGTCAGCATCTGCATTAAAAAACCATTCAATTAAAACTTTTTTTTTTGTTTAAGGTCATATCTCGTCCTATACACAGTCACATACGATAATTACAATAATTATAGCTGGAGATACTGACTTAAAGAAAAAGCAGACGAGCAATAAACAACAGTGATGGAGCTCCTACTGTGGAACAAATTATCTAACTGTAATTTGGTGACTTGTGTGACAACTCAGCTTACTTGTGTATGTAACAAGTAATGAAACCCAAGAGCCGTTGTCACATCACACGTGCAGAAAAGTACAGATTGTTATTTTCTTCTTAGGATTACAATGATCCAGTCTCCGTCGGCATTAATGACAAATCACTGAGGTTCTGCTCAGTCTCATGAACAAGACAGTCTAACATAATTCCAGCTCCTGTTGATTTTTTTTTTTTATCAAACCAGCGTTAATTACTGATGAGTGTAATGAATAGTTGCTACAGGCAGTTGTGTGTGAATTTTCAAATGCACACTGTCTTTAACACTAACTGCAGCATAAACATGTAGATTTTGTGTCAGATAAAACTTTTACATTTCATACAACAACGTAAAACTAAGAATTCAATACCTTGCACATGAGCAATATTTAGAAATAGCCTTTTTACTTTTACAAAAATTATACACTTGAACTTGGGAAATCCCAAGTGTGATTCATGCCTTGTCCAAACGTAGATGGGTATCTCACAAAACAAAGATATTTTTCTTCAGTTTGGCCTGTCTTCCACACCAGAATGCAAATTTACAGTACATAATCAAAAACGATTAGTTTCAAGTGTAACTCACACCTCTGAAAGAGGCTGACCCCACCCTAAGACTAGTTTGAAAAACTCCACAGAAATGGGCGGGACCAACAGACACAGAGTGCCAAGTGTGGGGGAATACGAGATACTTTTTTTACCCAGAGTATAGACATTTATAAAGACTAGATCCCTCATTTTGGCATTATGTTTGTTTTTAAAGTAAAAGCTTTATTAAAAAGATTGTGAATTGAGACAGCCAATGTTATGAATGAGCGACATCACTGACAAAAGATGGCCGCCAAGTGAGCCCGTCCAACTCCATAGGCCAACAGCGCGGATGAGGTATCTAGTGTTTATATTAGATATCTCTGACCCAGACCCAGAGCTGCAGCCTGTGACGAGGAGTTGTACTGCGTTGGCCAATAGGAAAATTCCACTGCAGGACATATAATGGACATATAATTTGGTCTGGAAATGTCATTGTATGTGATGATAAGTTCTATGATGTTACATGCGCAACCATTTACAACATCAATGTCCTAAAAACTCTGTTAGCTTTATCAATTGTCCAGGCGTTTAGTGTCTTTACAAGCACAGTGAGTCAAACTACAGTAACTGGTCATCAGTTATTACAGGTAATGGACATTAATATACAACATTATTTCTACAAAAATACAAGAAGGATAAGTGATGGAGTGGATGGAAATGAGCATTAAGAAACACCATAAATACAGCTCCACCTTAACCGAAAATGTTAGGACCGACGTCATAAGTCACACTTAGTTAACAGTCATGGAAAGAGATTTAGCTCTGGCAGCTAGGGAGCATGAAGAACGTCACCAAGCAACTTTCTATACTTGCAGTAAAATTAACTTATATTATTTGCACTGGTCACGCTGTTTTATTGTGCTCTTTGTGCTACCTAGGTCCGGTAGCTACCTCCTCTAGCATGAATGTTTACTCTAATGTTCGTTTGACATTGGTACTTAGAAGAAGTGAAGCTTCGGGTGCTGCTCTCCGTTCATCCCAGTGTATGTAAAACATGCAGTGTATTCAACAATACATGTTTTTTTTTAATAAATACTTTTTTATACTTTAATATTTGAAAAAAGGAAAAAAAAGAGTTATGAGAATTATTGGACGAATGATATATAGATAAAATAAATATAATAAATTTAATAAAATAATTTCTACATTTAAAAGTTCTCAAATTTAGCACAGGTCATGAACAAAGCCTATTATAATTGGCAGCTTAAGATAATATTTGTTAGGCGTGAAAAAAAAGATTATTTAGATCAGGATGGAAGTTGCATGTTTATAAAAAGACAATTTGAGCTAATAGTACATATAGAACAATTTAAACAAATGGGGTTTATTTATGGAAGAAAATCGACTGAGTTGAAAATATATAAAACATTCAGGGCTTTTTAAACTAAGAAGTAAAGCTTTACTTTATATAAACAGTGTAGCATCTTCTGATGATTACTCCCAGCAGGATTATGCATCATGTGTTCTCCACAGTCCTCGGATCTTTATCCAATGATGTATAATAGCTTAAAATTTGTGTCAGTGTGAAAATACCAGTCAGCTAAGGTATAAATCAAGTTTAAGTTTATCTATAAAGCACATTTAACAACTGATGCTGCCCAAAGTGCTGTACAAGTAAAAGAAATAGAAAACAAAGATAGATACCAGATAAAAATTAAATAAAATCCTCCAATAACAGCACAAGGCTTGCCGGTCATGTGTTTTTTACATTGAATGTCTTCATATATTATAAAACCAAAAGTACAGAAAACCTATGCTAGCACCTTGTATTAGCAACTATGAATGAACCTAAACATAATATAAACTGAACATACCTTCATATAAACATGTAGTTGTAAACACAGTGGTCTGTAGGACACAAACAAATAAATATAATATTTAGACACAAAGTATCAAAGAGAGGGATAGATATAGGATTGAAAAGGATAAGGAGCTTCGCCCAAATGAGTAGATTTTTCAGCATGTGCAGCTGTGTTTTGTTTTAGTGATATGGCATCTCACCTTTCAAATTCTATTAACCTTAAAGCAGACAGAGCACTAGAACATGAAATATACCTTACCACTAATAGCAGAGAATAGAAAACACAAGGGCTACTAAGTTTGACCATATATTTTAATGTATTGAAAAATAAACCCCAAAATGCATCTTATTCTTTAATGTGTGATCCTGGCTAGCACATGTGATCCTGCTCTCTTTTACTGCTGTCCTTGCTGCTTTTTAACTTTGTGATAAAAACAAAGTCCGCCGAGTAAAATCAACTTACTAGCTAACTATCACCTCACAAATTAAGTCAAGTTCATCTTGTAATACCTGTAATATGTAACAGATCTATGGATTCACAGATATGAAACATGCCTGATGGGGTGATGCGGCTCTGCTGGGAAGAGTTTACCTGTAATAGACAATAAACACACACACACACACTAGTGTGTGTGTGTGTTTATTTATATTTATCTTGAACTATGTAATTGGCGATATGATGTAAATACCTTTTATGTGGCCGTCTTGTGCATATAATCATTGTTGCTATTAACTCCTATAATGCATGGCACATTAATTATGTGTCAGCAGGAATGGTGCTGTACAAATTAATTTGAAATACGACTAAACATTTACTTCTCTATGTGACCCCTTCAGTTGCTGAAGTACCTGTCTCTTCTCCGCAAGGCACCATCATCGATCAAGGCTATTGCTGTGATAATGTGAAACACAAAGAATACCAAGCTGTTATTCAAACAAACCTCTCTACTGACTATCCAACTTCAAGAGACTGTTGATAATCCTCATGATGAACATGCTCACCTTGTGTATTTAATGTATCTTCTGTCTAAACTCACCTTCAAGTACACTTGAGCAGCAGTCACAAGAACTCAACTGTTCATTTCCAGTCTTCTTCCTCTCCAATGATCCTTCCCAGTCATTTTTAATTTTAGATTAAAAACATATGAGTAAACTTACAAAAAAAGTAAATGCAATGCATGTCATTCTACCTTCTTCTCTGTTGTGTCCTGGACAAAACCACAAATTCAAAAAGAGATAAGTACTAAAAATAAGTGGCAGTAATAACAATAAACTCACAACCGAGCCTGAGATGGAAGATATTGACGTAAATAACAGCATCCACTTAATTCACACGATTTACTTAATAGGGAAACGTCATTAAAGAATGCAAAAAAGGCAGCATGCACAGGCAATGAGCTATGTCAGCGGCAACTCCAGAAGCAAATATTTACCTCTCTTTGAATCCCAGCAGCATATAAAGAGTTTAAGAATAAAAAAAGCCAAAGGAAACAACCCAACTTCGACTGGTTGATTAATGAATACATTTCTTCACTCACTTATTTGAATTTTCTAAGACTAGTGTCTGAGTATCGCCCAAAATGTTACACCATGCACGTTTAGCCTCATCAGAAGCAAGAGAGAGCAATTTAGGAATCCTACAACAGATATGCATACCGAGCACAGAATGTGTTATCTTCAGAGCCCCTGAATGAGAACAAAATGTTCCTTCAAGTGTGCACTTCGGTGATTCTGTAGTACTCACTGCAAAGCAGGAAAAGTAGTTAAAAATGATCCATTGCATCAGCTGTTCCCAACACCTGTGTTGCACAGAGAGCTTCTTGACAATGAAGGTTCATTACATGTTTCCTAAGTGCACAGCAAGGGTAGTGTCTGGTGTATGAAAACCACAAAAATAAAGTCTGGAAGAGGAACTTTACTGTCTGAAAAGAATCTGCTCAAAAATGCACCTGAGACTTCAAATCAGTCCAAACAGAGATCAAATCTAAACTTTATCAGTGGTTCTTGGAAAATTCACCATAAAAGCACGAGACAAAAACTCTACATTACAAATTAAATACGTAAACAAGGAACGAAGGGACTGTCTGGCGTGTTACAAAGTAATCAGAGTACTTTCTGTTTCATTTTCTGATCATTTAATATAAGCTATATATGTAGCCGGTCCAACTCTGCGCCGCCTGCGTTGTGTTGAACACTCATTTTTAACTAATATTGTCAAAATGTACAGTTGTACACAATTAAAATAAAATCCAAAAGACAATAAACACTTAAAATAAATAAAACAGTTGTTTAAAGTCATCATACCTGTTAAAATAAAATCCCATTAAGATACAGGAGCTGCATGTAGTCTGGTTCTATACAATGCACACCTTCAGGAAAAGAAAACCCAGTGGATTGCATGCAAAACCAGACATGTGATCCAGATAAGTGAACATCATATTTCAATAAAAGGTCTGTACTGCATCCAAACATTACAGGAGAAATTGTATAACTAATAAAACTAGATATGAGACTCTTTACACAGTTTATACCCATATTTTTGCACTTTTCATGCTAGAACGGTAGGAGCACTTCCACGACTCACCTCTCCTCAGCAGGGCTGCTGGTGGACTGAGGAGTGACATCACAAAAATAAACCAAGATCACATAAGTAAATAAAAGCATAATCAGTGATATATTTCTTTAATTTATTGTCTATATCTCATTTTTCCAATTGAGGGTTGTATGGAAGCTAGAGTCAATCCCAGTCAACAGTTCTGTCCTGAACAGCTTGCCAGTCCATTGCAGGGCGTTTAAATTTAAAAACTTTGTTTTTTTCTGAACTTGAACCTAAACAAACTTGGCAGGATGTTGTGAATTTTACTTAAATGAATACTACAAGAGTTCAAACAGCTTTCCAAACAGCTGCAAACACATGCTGTATATTTCCATCATTTATTAGTTGCCAAGACAGTAACACCATTCCCTTGTGTCAATTTTACTGGACTGCAGTCTAGCTAGTTTCAACTCCATTTTATGGAAGAAAATATTTTATTCTCCAGATACATGAGGGAAAGGCTGATGGAAGGGGTGGGTCGGGTAAAAGAATATAGGAAAATGAAACCAGGAGATGGATGTGGGAAGTCTGTAGGCGGAGAGCTTGTGATGAGCAAGGCGTAAACATCAAACTTGGGCCGGAACAAAATCATTTGTTCCTTTGTTTTTCTGTTTTTGTTTTCTAGCCCTGGTTGCGCTCCTTCCTTTGATCACTGCCTCAAAGCTCATAACAGTGCAAATCACTGCATATGTCAGATAACTGAGGAAGGGCTGCAGGGGCGTTCCCGGCTCCAATCTCCCACCGAGCCAGATTTAATGTGCTCAGCCTCCTACAAGAGATGATTTAGTATCAAATCTGAATCCACTGATTTGCATCTTTATTTACCCGGAGCATGTTGTTTGGTTAGAAGATATGTGGTTGCTGGGATCCTGAAAGAGCATCTGCAGGTCATTGTATAAGTAAATTGAGGAATGCAGTCCTCTCACTCCCTGACATTCATCATGATGAAGTATGATATGTAGACATAAATACACGAGGCAGGAAATGTTTTTCTTGACAAATATGAATTAGGTGGGTTATAAATGTTTGAGTCCTCTCTTTTCTCATCTGTGGCAAATTGTATGAATCAATTATGACTTTAGGATAAGATAAAACTTCAAATATGCATTGATTCTGCTTCTTATGTTGGCATTATTGCTGCTTAACTGCTGTCAGCTGCACAGCTTTAAATGCACAAAACTCTGATGGAGATACGCATCTTTCGCTCAAATGTAATTAATTAATTTCCAAACAGGTATCTCATTCAAGTTATTCAAGATGAATTACTACATGATACTCTGTCAAAAGAAACGGATTAGGGGAATGTTCCTCTTCAAATGCTCATCTGGTTCAAAGTCTGGTTTGACATTTGGAAATTCATCTTTAGCTCCTTTGTGATAAAGAATATTTTTCTTATTGCAGTGCACTTACTTAGTCTCACACTAAAGCAGATTGGAATATAACATCAAATCTGACTGTAAAGATCACTAAACAATATCTTAAGTCATTTTCAAAGCAAAGTGGGGGCTTTCTTGGCTTTGACAGATTTGTGGTTTCCAGTAGTTGTTAGTGAGACACGGCCAAGTCACTTCTTCTGAATCATAGTATTTCCAGTATATAGCTTCCTGCAATGCAAGCTCTGAACTCAAAATGCTATTATAAGTGCTGTTTGATTTATCTGTATACTTAGAAAAAACTCTCCAATTCTCCAAGTATCTCCAGCAAAGTGAATGATGGTACATCCTTTATAGAAAAAAAGCCACATTTGCTCCTGGTTACAACATTTGAAGCAATGCTCAATCATATGTCTAGCCATTTATTCCCTATGAATAAATGTGAGGACAAGAGGGTAAGTATAAACAGCCAGAATCAGCAACATATATAAACATTTTCAGTTCCCTTTTTTTTCTTTTTGGAAGGTTCATTCTTTATTTTAAAGCAATCATTTGTATTTAATATGTATAATATAGTCATTATTTAACAGGATGATTAAAGAAGAAAAAAAGACCTTATCTAAGATCTTTTTTTTGGTATTTAACTATTTGTAGCTCAGAGCTCAGTGTAAGTTTTCAAACTGTCATTATCTGTTACTAAGTCTTAAAAGCTATTAAAATAATGACTATTTATGAGATGCTAAGAGCTACGTAGCCCATGATAGTGAAAGCTTGTAGTTTGCTAGCACACTGTGTGTTTATTTGGAGGCTTAAGCACCAGATACTCAAAACCTTAAAGTTCCTCAATAAAAACCGGCACATCCTCTTTTAAGAACAGCTTTGAAAGACCCAAGCTAGCATAAGAAAGCTACAATGAAAAGTTATTTGTTTCTCTCTGATCATCACAGCTCACTTTAAACACTGGAACATGTATTTACAACAGATAAGACCAGAGATACACTTTTTTTCTATTTGGAGTAAATGCAAGTAACCTACTCATTAGATATTCTCAGCTCTGCTATGCCATGGTGAATCCAAAATCAACAAACTAGTGTAATATCTTATTGCGAATAGCAGAGGTACTCAGCGTTTTCAGGGTAGTACCCATCAAATTTTGCAACCTACTAAATCAGTTACTGCTTTGGCTTCTGTTTTCTCAAAGATAGCTGTATTCACTGCTGAGTTAACTTGTTTCTACTGTTTCTGTTTGGTAAATTATGTGGTGCGTTGCTACCACTGAGTTTTAGATTGAGATGTTACTGTAGTCTGTGGCTGTTGCTATTAGCTACAAACTGACCACTTTATCTCTGTGGGGCTTTGTGTTCGAAAGAGTGACGAGTGGTCATTTGGCTTTTGGATAGTTTCACCACCTATTAAGCCAACTTGTGTGTGCCATCAGTATCCTCTCAGTCATTTGTGAAAACTACATTTAATTCAACTTCATAATTACTCTCGCTTCCTATCCCCAGTGGCTAGCCAAATTAAAGAGGGGGCCAAATGAACTCTGCCTAACCAATTAGCCGAGTGGGCTGCTCGAGCAAATGACATGACAGTCTGTGGCTGCTTCACTGCTGCTGGAGGCCCCAAGGTCTTCAGGATCCCTCCCTCACAGATGAGAAGATTTAAGAGGGATTTCAGTGTCTGAGCTTACTGCAACACTAATTACTTTAAGGGTTCTGGGAGTATAATGTGGCCTCTCCACCCTCTGGGGCCACAATTGAATTTTCTTCAATTGACCTGTAGCAGAACATTTAGAGTAATCCGACTATAAAAAGAGTGCCATACGTAAAGAGTTGTGAATGATCGTGAGGATTGGCATATAGATTAAAGCTTTTACTTATTGTATAATGATGTAATTCAGGTTTATAACCACTGCAATTCAGACCTTGTCTGAAATGCCAGTTAACACTTATTTCCTTTTTTTATTGTGAACATTTTTCTTTTTGGAGCCCCGAGGACAGAAAATAGAGGTCACTGAAAGGATCCTGGAGAAAAGTAAATTAATCACGACTGATAAAACCTGCTGTGGTTTTGATGCACATGATCTTTTATCTGTGAGGTATAATTGGTCCATAACAAGTTGTATTTGCATGCCAGAACAAATTAACAGCATCTATGTTCCTTCCCATCTGAATGTAGGAAATTCCTGAGTTCAGCAAGGTTCAGTGGAAAAAGTCTCCTTTCATTTATATAGAACATTTGCCAGTAAACAGTTAACATATTCAAATGTCGATTTATTTGGTATATTTTCATAGATAACAACATGTTATTGTAGTTTCTTATGTGAACATGATTCTGGTGAAGAAAGATGCCTACATTAAGGAAAATGTATGATGCTTGGCTTAATAATTATTACCCTGAATGCAGTGATTTGGAAACCTTAAATCAAACTGAAAATACTAAAAGTGCAATGTGTCAGATATTTAAACTGTATAAACTCCATCGTTTTTCTTCCATTACTTCCTGGTAGTATCATGCAGGACGCATTAAAAAAGAATAGTAAAGAAAATACAATGGATTTACTAAATAAAAAAAAGGTCCTTCCCTAAACAAAAGATATTATTTTACAAAATGATACATACATTAAAAATTAATTGACGAAATTAACTCTTTAAACAGGTGGCATTACCTGTTTCATACCATACTATTTCATATTGACTGGTGTTTTGAGGAAAAGCTAAAACCTGTCCTGTAGCTTGATGAACAAGAAATTGAAAACATTTGTGATTTTGTAATTTAAAACAGTCGAGGAAACAAAGGAAAGTTATTCTACGTTTATTACATAAGAAAAGAAATATATGGTACACGAATATAAATATTGTATGAAATCTGAGACGATCACAAAAATGTAACCAATTTATGATTTTTGCAATTTTTTGTCGTACAAAAAAAATGAGTCTCTTTGGTGTGTGTATTTGTGTGTGTGTGGGGGGGACGCATAAGTCCTATGCAAAAATGTGAAATTGCATCTGCAATCACATCTAATGTTCAGAAGGTATGGAGGACTTTGCTACATGGCTGCTAAGTTAAAAACACATTTAACTACAATCTTATCACACTTTTTATGTGTACTTGGAAATTATGTTTGTATTCAGTCCTTGTGCTGTCACTGTTTGTTATGTCACATTCTACAATCTGATTGGTAAAGATGTGATAAATAATTTTATTAATACAGTGACAGTGAAAAACAGTGTTAGATCAAGTAAATATTTTTATATTGGGATCCATATTTATGCCATGGAAACAATGCTGACATGCACAAAACAGAAATTCTAAAACTTTACATTTCAGGAAAAAATGTAGAAAACATTAAACATTAAAATTTTAAAGCAATTTTACATTAATGGACAATACTTTTACAATCTTCAAGATAGTTTTTACATCTTACCAAATACTTTTCAACACATGATCTGAAAGTGATGTCTTGGGGTTTGAGGTGGAGACAAAACAAGAAATCACTCAGTAGTGGAATCAACTATTCAGCAGCTGAACCAGAAGAGATGTTTTACCTGCTTTATAATATAGATACATGTGATATAAATTATATAGACATTACATAACATGGTTTACAAATATCACCATGTCTGGATGAGGACATGATTCTCCAAAGGTTTACCACTATGTGTGTGGCTTTAACTGAAATTCTTAACAAGACAGTCTAAAAATCTGACTTCCTTCTCCACATCAGGGAAGAAGTCAAGGGTTTTGTGCCATTGTAAAGTTAATTCATCGTTGGAAAAAGTGCTTCATGCACTTTTGCAAATTTGTTCTGTTGTTTTGTCTCAAATGTAATTTTTCTCACCTGTGTTTTGACATCATATTTTTTGTTTTGTGCACGTAAACATACTTTCTACATGAATATGTAGAATGTAAAAAAGTGTTTTGCTCAATATTATATTGTTCTGAACTTTCTGGTCTCCATAGATTAAAGACGTAAAAATTGCACGCTGGACATTGAAACAAGATAACAACATGTCTCCACTCTTTTTGTTCAAATATAAGTAGGACTTTACATTACATCTCGGTAATTATATGGTAATAAGTGTGGTAACATCATAGTAATAAATAAGAATTTACAGCATAATTACTGGTAATACCCTGTAATTACCAATAGTATTAACCAGGTAATATCCTAGTAACAGCATTGGATTGAATTTTTCCATTATTACATTAGAGCAGATATCACCATATAAAACTATTACCTGGAAACGACATTTTTTACATTTATGTCATAACTACTTATGTAATGGTACTTTTAGTGACAAATTAATTGTTTGGTACAGTTTGAAAGGGATCTAAACTTTATTTTGCAAAAAAAAATAAATTCTGTTTGTGTTTATTTTCTACTATTAATTTGCGTATCTCAATTATGCTGGAGTGAATGATAATCAGATTTATTACAATGTTACATTTATTTACTAATTTCCCTAACTGCCTAGTCCATTTCTGGAGATTGGGTTAGGTGGAGCCTATCCCAGCAATTAGCAGGGAATAGACAGGGTACGCCCTGGACAGGTCTCTAGTCTATCGTATGGTCAACACAGAGAGACAGACAAACAACCATTCACTCTCATTCTCTGACTACTAGGAACATATTGGAGTCATCAATTAACCTAACATGCAGGTCTTTGGACTGTTTGGGTTAAACTGGAATACTCAGAGAGAGCTCACATATAACATTCTTATAATTTATGCATTAAGTGCACAGTTAAAATTAGAGAGTTGAATTTTTAGGATTAAAGATTTCTGAGTTAATTTAAATAGTGATTTTAACGCTTTGAGAGTGAAATGTTGGTGTTGACATAAATAGACTCCTCTTTCGCACTTCAGAGTGAAGTGTTGTTTCTTGGGGTTAAATAAAAAGAGTTGATGATCTCATAGTTAGATCAACTCCATAAAGACATAATTATGCTCCGCCCACATATTTAACTTCAAGTTTGTTTAGTGCCTGGGTGCCATTGTCTGCCTGAAGGTCAAAACTACATGAACACGCAGCTGAAACAATACGATAAAACATTCATATACACTGAAGCCAAACACAAACTGTTCAAAAGTTATTCTAAGAATTTCAAAAACACAAAAACCTTTTGCTACAAAAACAGAGAGAGTATGAACTGAATTGAATTGTGTTGCCTTCATGAAGCGGATGTGGTCAACAGTCAAATGGTTGAAACGATTTCATTCAAAGATTTTTTTTCATCCAGCTGAGTTAGGACTATTTTTAGATAATAAAGCTAGATTTGTGATTTGTTATACAGTGGAAGATGACATGCCACTTTTATCTTTGTGAAATAAGTGACATTTCAGCATAATAGACCTTTTAGGGAGTAACATTTGGAGACTTAATATTTAACACTCTATAGTGTTAATTTTATGTTCCCATTTAAGACTCTACAGTGTCAAGTTTGAATCCTTTTGTTATTGTTTTAACACAACTGTGAGAGTTTACATGTTAACTGTTCTTTAGTGTTAAATATTTCATTTTATTTTACTTTTATTAAAATGTTAATTTAACTCTAAAGAGTGTGGAGCTATATAAACCCTTGAGAAATGTTAAAATCAACTCTCTAGGAGTTTATTTAACACTCGATTTTTTATTGTGTTGAGACACCAACTTTTATTAAAATACAAACAGTTAAACCTTTCAGTCATGATGGAAAATATGTAATCCATAAACTGTATCTCGGGCTGCATCTCGGACGAGAAGACGCTGGGGGTTGCAGGACGGTTGGAAGTTTCCTTGCACTCTGAATGATTGCTGCTTAATACAGAGATACTTCAGACTGCAAATACCATTCGTAATGACCATTGGAGACCTAACCACTTACTGAGACAACACTAGTATTTAGTCACCAAAGTTCCAGTTACAAGCATACTCATATTCAAGTGTTTTTCAGAGATCCTGTTTATTACATAGAAATTACTGATGTAATGTAATATTACCATTTAATAAAATGTAAACATTTAATGGATCATTTTCAGCCTTGATTTGTAGTTATTATATAGAAATCAAACAATTATAACTAAGTTATATTGACATCTAACAATGATTACTCCATTCTTTAAGCCTGTATAGATATTTGAGGACATTTCCAGGTAGCTACTAGTTAATTATCACAATGCTAATAGAGCACTACTACATAGTTTCACTTTCTTGTTAAAAATGTTACTTTTGTATTGCTGTGAGTTACAGGCGACTTATTACCCATGTACCTTCATTTTTAGTCTGTTGTTGCGATGATGTTTTCAGTGTTACTACTAAAATATTACTTGATTATTGCTATTGTTAGTTACAAGGTATTATCAGTAAATGCTGAGTAATTTCTTCTTATCAAACTATTACCATTTAAGTAAATATAGACCACAATGCATTGCAGGCAGTGGCTTATAATGGCGGAAATTATACAAACATCAAAAACATTAACAAAAAAAACTATAAAGCATAATTTTTATCAATTTTCTACTGAATCAATATGATACAATGTAAGAATAAAATGCAATATAAGTAATTAAGACCCTTTCACACGAAATTAGATTGGATTTGCAACAACACTTTCATGTCTGTTGTGGTTGCCATAGTTCCAGCTAGTAGTCACATTATGTGAAATTAGTGACTTTCGTGTCCAAATCGCCAGCAGATTCAGGACACTATATAGTGTGCTATATAGTGCAGCCCTATGTAGTGAATGAGGGTTTAGGGCATAAGGTGCACATTCAAGCTCACAGCGTGAGATTGGAGTAAAGGTTTAATGCGGCTGCTTTCTGGAACAGGCCTCAAATTTTTTGTTTTGTTGTTTTTGCCTTTCTTTTCTTATTTATTTGGTTGGTTTTTTGCAATTCTTTTAAAAATATGCAGATAGTTATGTTTGACAATGATAATTTGAATATGATGATGACTGATTATTTTCTTTATTCCCTTCACTGAAGTTAATGAATCTCTAATTGCACCAGTTTTCACAATAAAGATGGGAAAAATAATTTAAAGCAGTTTTTTCTGTTTTCATGTCATGTTTTACATATAAAGTCTTACAAAAATAAGATAAAAAAGGACAAAACACAAACGGACCATAGTTTTTATTTTGTGTTATTTATTTTTTATATTTCATATACACTACTCACAAAAATTAAAGGGACACTTTTTTTATTGTGCCTGGCATGAAATCAGTTAAACCTGTCTGATAATTTTATGGTTGGTAAAGCAATTGAGGGCATCGTTAGTCATTTTCAGCTGTATTGGTGTTCATGTAACAACAGGTGCACCACAGTGGCAACAATTAGAAAACCTTCAAAAAAGGACTGGTTGTACATGTGGAGGTTATTTTAAGTTTCTCCCTCTTGATCTTTTTTGACTGATTTTTCATTCATGCTGGTTTTGGCTTGAGTAATTATCTCTACTGGCAGTATGAGATGATTCCTTAACCCTACAGAAGTTGCACAGGTTGTCCAACTTCTCCAGGATAACACATCTACACGTACTGCAGCAAGAAGGTTTAATGTGTCTCCCAACACAATCTCCAGAACATGGAGGAGATTTCAGAAGACTGGTGGTTATTCTCAGAGAGATGGACTGGGTCGTAGAAGGTCTTCAAACCATCAGCAAAACCGATACCTGCTACTTTGTGCAAGGCGGAACAGGCAAAGCACTGCTCGTCCCCTACAGAATGACCTCCAGAGGGCCATTAGTGTGAATGTCTGAAGCACCTGTGATACCCATGCAAGAGTCTGGAGAAGACAAGGAGAACGTTATGCTGCTTGTAACGTCGTTCAACATGACAGGTTTGGTGGTGGGTCAGTGATAGTCTGGGGAGGCAAATCCATGGAGGGACGCACAGACCTCTACTACCTGGGAAATGGTTCTCTGACTGCCATAAGGTATCAAGATGAAATCCTTCAACCCATTGTCAGACTATACGCTGTTACAGTAGGTCCTGGTTTCCTCCTAATTGTTAGGATGCGCTACAAGAAGGATGGACTCAAATGCAGGTACACCGGCTTTAATGTCCAAAAGAAACCAAAGAGCCAAAAGGGCCGAGGAACGAAACTAAAGGTGACCACCAAAAGAGTGGGTGCTGGAAGGGTCCACAGCAAAGGAACACAGGAGGCTAACCCAGGAGACACGCCAGGGAGTCAGGAGGTGAGACTGGAGCCAGGGAGTCCCGGTAAGTGCGGCAAGGAACTGGCACTGAGGGGAGAGTGGAGACTGGTTAAAAAGGCATGGAGATGAGCTGAGTGGAAGCAGGTGTGATAATCACACAGGGGAGAGTAATTACTGGAACTGTAGGCTCTGACTCTCAGCTCTACCCTCCTACAGCAAGCCCGACGTGCCCAAAAAAGGGTGGAAAGAAACCAAAACAAAAACACACAAGCACCATAACACTGCCCAACCAGCCGCCACACAACACTAATGCACGACAATGCCCGGCCTCATGTGGTAAGAGTATGCAGGCAGTACTTGGAGGTTGATGGAATTTAAACAATTGAATGGCCTTCACGATCCCCTGACTTAAACTAAGTAGAACATGTGTAGGACATTATGTGTCGTTTTTAGAAGGGATAGGAACACAAGAACGATAAAAGTGATTAGGGTAATGGTTAATATTAAAAGAAAAAGAGAAAGACCTTAATGAACACCGATTTTAAGTTAAAAAAAAGATTTGCTGTGTGAATGTTATCATAAGCTTGTTACTGGGGTGGTACACTTAAAAGCTAAGCAAGAGTTCGCTTAACATACAGCAGAGGAACCTTACCACCCCTAATGACAAATCATTACACCCTCACTTGTATAATCAGCTGAAAAAATATATTGACAGCTTCAATTGTCTTTGTCATAATTGGGGGATTTTTCTCTTGAACTATACAGCAACACTCCTGTGAAATAAATACCTAATTGTATCTTCAGGGGTACAAAGGATTTTCATTGGGATTGACCAATACTGTTAAGTTACGTGACTTCTAGGCTTATTAAAGTACAAACTGCTCTGCTGAGGGCACAACAACCTGGCCTTTGTGGTTACCAGTGAAAGTCCTTTATACCCCTAATGGTAAAATTAGGAATTTTATTTTCTGAGAGTGTAAACAACCATGACAGACATCTAAACAGATTTACTGATTTCTTTTTGGCATCTTTTTGGGAAGAAATATTCAGTGAGGTGAAAATAAAAAGTTTGAGGTAGAAAGTAAACAAATGAGATAATATGGTTAACATGTCAGTTGGACTGAGGTGGGAAGAAATTCCTGTGGATTTGGAGGAGTTTCTTCATACATTAGATTAGTTTTGATGCCTGTCTCACAGATGCATTTTGGGCTTGTTCTTCTATCACCATCAGAGCGTCCAAATTCTGTTTTCTCCTCAGTAAGTCTTCTCTATAGCATTTCTCTCTTCTTCTTTCTCTTCTTGAGACTGAGTGGATACATTTGTGGAAAGGCTGAATTTTTGTCTTGCTGTTGCTTCTCCTGGTCCTCCAGCTCTCTCAGACTCTATGACAGCTATTTCTACAGAGGCTTTAGTTTCTTCCTGCTCAACATGAAGATGGTTCTTATACTGTTCCCATTGGTGTTTCTGCTTGTCAAGTTCTCGCTGCGTTTTCACCATGGCAGACTTTATTCTAGCTGTTTTCTCCAGTTTCTGGGCAAAGGAGGTCTCAGCTATCGGTGCCCTTGTTCTCAGAGACTTCTGAGATTCCATTTGTTGTTACAGCTTTTCAGTCATAAGAGCAGTTTTCTCCTCTGCTGCATTATGTTGATTCTAGACCTGAATGTGAATCTGGTTCAATTCAATCTTGGCTTTGTCTGCTTCAAATTTCAGCTCAGATAAAGACGTCTCACACATGGAGTTCTGCATTTAGTTTGTGCACCTGCTTAGATACCAATGACTTCACAATATAGCTTTTTTCTCCCTAATAATGCAGGTCCTTCAACTCATTCAGCAGGGGCCTCATTTCTAATGCTTGCTTATGCAAAAAATGGGCCTGAAATTTGCTTAGGAATGGTACTTTGCAAACTTTGGGATTTATAAAAATAAACTAGACGTAGAAGAGTGCGCATCGCTGCGCCAACTTTGGACCTGGCGTAGTAACATTTTGGAGAAGGAAAACCAGCTTCACAGCTGATATGATTATACATTTAAGCCATTAAACACACATTTTTGTCATTCAAACTATACTTTGTGTCATTATTTGGACTTTGTGTGGGTGTTTTTTGGTTTCCTGTATTTATTGGTGTACCTATTTTGCTCTGTCTTTCTGTTTAGATTTATGTCTTGTTTATTGGTTTCACCTGTGTTGATTAGATTAGGTTCACCTGTATCTTGTTAAGTTCACTCTGGATTTAAGGTATTTGTTATCTCAATTCTGGCTACGGGTTCATTAGCATTAGTTTGTCATAGTTTCAAGTCATAGTCCAAGTGTTGTTCTTGCCTTAGTTCTAGTTTAATTTTATTAATAATTTTATTTGCATCCTGGCTGCCTCTTGCCTCCACCTTTGCCTGCATTAACGTCCACAACCCTCATGCTTCGTGACAACTTTGTGTTTTTGTTATTAAAAACGCGGAGACATGGATTATTATATACATGCCCAAAAACAGAGTTATTTATTCCATAAATATGTATTTAAACATAGCACAGAATGCTGATACTAAAAACATAATCGCATTTATTGGTACATAAACTGTGAGAGGGTGTCCAGCAGTTGCAATTACTGAGTAGGTATACAAATATCGCCACAAGCGAAATGTCACACGATCATAATGTGTCACAATGGATGTGCTTAGTATTTGGGGATCACAAGGATTTCCAGGCCGACTTTCATGACTGACTGATAAGCCAATTTCCTCTTACAGTTATGTACAGAAGTGGGTCCAGCGTCAGAGTGCCGGACTCGCCGGTTACCGGCTGTTTTGGACGGTATCATTAAAATGACAGGTTGATACGTGAAGTTTCCCAACTGTGGGAGAACAGGCCAACATGAAAAAGGCAATTTGCAGCAATGTCCGATTTCCCAAACATCATTGATGCGATTGACTGCACTCATATTGCTATAAGGGCTCCATGTGAGAACGAGGTTGTATTTGTGAACCGTAAAAATGTTCATTTCAAGTTATTTTTAAGGCGGACATGATCCTGATAAACCTGGTAGGACAGCAGCTTTTCTCTTGTTTGCTACGCCGCTACTATTACTTAAAAAAAAGATCGCCTTCCGTGTCTCCACCTCAATAACGAGCAACTCGATCTCAGTCTGAAAATTTAAGTTCACGTGCAGTCTCAGTTGCTGTGATTCACCCACAAATACTCATTGATTCATATGCCAACATATTAATGAGTTTCTTTGCATCGACCGTGTATGATAGAAAGTGCATGTCCAGTTGCAATACACTAAGCGCAAAGAAGGAGGCCGAGGAGTAATAAGCATCAAGACCACTATCAAAGATGAAACATCCAAGCTCCACCAATACATCAGGAAGAGGGCACCAAGGTATGAAGCACTTAGTGAAAGTCTCAAACAATGGAGTCTGGAGGAACACAATGTGAAAAAACAATCATCCAAGCCCTGAGTACAATAGCGAGCGAGGCCCAGATCATAGACCCACATAGTGATCGTGGATAACCGGCAAAGGAAAGCCGTAGTGATAGATATATCCATCCCCAGTGATGGAAATATCAGCAAAGAGGAACATGAGAAACTGGAGAAGTACCAAGGCCTCAAAGGAAGAACTGGAGAAGGCCTGGAGGGTGAAAGCAACAATAGTATCCGTAGTCATCAGAGCACTGGGGGGACTCTCCCCTACACTGGAGAAATGGCTCCAACAAATACCTGGAGAAACATCAGACATCTCCATCCAGAAAAGTGCAGTCCTAGGAACAGCTAAGATACTACGTATGGACCCTCAAGCTCCCAGGACTCTGGTAAAGTACCCGAACTTGAGATGGACAACCACCCGCTCTACCCAGGGGGAAATTTAATATTAAGCATCCTTACAGCCTTGGTTTCTACCTCTATTGTTTTTAAGCTATTGTAGCCCTTAAAAGCAACATAAAAACTTTTATACTCTAAGGTGAGTTTATACAGAAAGAGACATCAAAAAGATATAACAAAATTAATTGATGAACAAAACGGAACTTTGAAACAGTTTTGTTCAGTGAATAGACTCCATGACATTGTCTCAGCAGAGCATTATGGATGGCAGAATGGGATGGGACCCCTGCTGTCGAGACATTGCAGTTAAACAGAGATAGAATAACTGCTTCTGATAAGGCTCCTTTGGTATCAATATGAAATGCCAGTAAGTCATCCCTGAGGGAGAGTGTCAGAACAAGACACTGTTTTAAATAGTTTTTAGAGTTTGTGGGTCCAAATGTACCAATCAGGCAGGAAATGCAGTGGGCAAGACAGAGTTGTGATGACAGAAACTGAAGAATGAGGAGAGTTTGACATCGTGGGAAAAAAAAAATTAGCTACAAAGCACAGCAGGAATTAAAGCCAGAAAGCCAGTGAAAAAGAGCAGATGTATAGAAACTGATCTTCCTTGAAGTTACCTGTTAAGCTTCATGTGTCAGTCAACAGCTAAGAAGACTGGCTGTTTTAATATCACTGTATCAAGACAGAAAGTGCAACAGAACAGATTCTGGCCCAGTTAGGATCATACAAACGTATTCTGTGGGAAATATAGAAGAAACAAGTTTTACAGGTCATGAAGTAGGTCATGTGTATACTGTAAAGATTGTAATTAAGATAAAATTATTTATATGAGATATACTGTAAGTAGAAGAAAATGTGGAAATGAGCAAATAGACAATTCAAAGATTTTGATTTGTTTTCATTGTTTGCAAATATCAATATACAGTGTTATTCAGCTTTGGACAATAAAGAGAAGACGATCTATAAAACTTACAAAATTGAGATGTCCAGTGTAAGCTGAAATAAAGCAACACATACCTGTCCATCAATTATGTAAATTCTGAAAGGAAAGGCTTCTGTTTACGTTGCCATGTCATTACATGTGGCAAAAGCAAATCCAGCAGGCCAGTAGGAAATTTAGATACAGATTTGGCAGCAGCACATTTCTTCTGCCTCTGTCTGTGATTTAGCCTAGATAAAATCATCTCAATATAGTTCTTACCTTTGTCATTAGCTAATGTGCTAATTTCTCACAACTGTCTCCTGTCACTCAAAATTCATGTGGCCTACAAACCTTGTTACAGCATCAGGCAATGACAGTCATTTAAAGCAGTTTCTAATAAAAGAGAAATAAACTGTTATTTGTATTTTGTGGTTTACAATGAAGACACAAACCTGCATTACTTCATTATCTCATCTACACTCACGTATGTCACAAAGGCAGATAAAGTTATTTTTCAAGTGACAAAACCTGTGTAACTAAAAATGTCCTCTGTGATCACTGCCACCAGTATTGATTTTTGTTCACTGCTGTCCTTACTGACCTTTCAGGATTTAGTTTCAAGGCTGTGTCAAGCACTGACAAGGTTATCTTAAAAAAGATAAGCAAATCAAAAGTTCAAAAACTCAAAGGTCTTCATGTGAAAAGCCAATATGATCAGACCCTCGCTCCTTTCCAGCTTGACGTTTTGTTAACTCAAAGAAATTCTCCTTAACTTAATTTGCCAGTTGTAAAATAATTGATCTCCCCACCCCCAATTTGTGTGACCTTATCTCTTCAGCCAAGACATGAGAAGCTTTATACTGTCAGCAAATAGAAATTGTGTCAAATAACAGTTGCAGAGGGACAGCTAAGGGTGACTTCACATTGAAAATATTACCATATAAAGACACTTCATCATGGTTTTCGATGTTTTGATGGGCCATATTTATGGATCTTAAATGAACCAGTTCAGACAGAAACTGAGAATGTGACAATTCAGTTTAAGTTATTAGTTAGAGTTTAACACGAACCACACTGTGAACCTAGCAAAAGAGGAGGATGAAACAGGACTATCCGGTTACATTCCCTGACACAACCCATAGAAAAAGGAGCATGCAGGTGTACTTATATGTCGCATCAGGTTGTAAAGGGCCGACCAGACTTGATGTTTCACTGATATCTTTGCAGAGCTTGTCCAAGCTTTGTGTGTTTTGTGCACCTAGAGACACAGCAGGCTATTAAAGGATTAATCTTGCGAATGATTTTCCTTCCAGTGTACTGTAACTACTTGTCAACGATGTAAATTTGGAGTCTTGAATGTACAATATTTTCTCCTCTGAGCCTTTTTTGCATTATTGCCACTGACTGACCACAACACAGGACTGCTGTAGCCTGCAAATGTATATTAAAGACCCATTTGTAGGCTTTTATGTATTTTGTCATTGGTCTGGGTATAATAGCAATCCAATTATAGTTCAATGAATAATTCTTTGTGGCCACAGACCCTGTCAATAAGCTGCTCCATCTGGTATAATGTAGTGAAATATTATCAGCACGAGAGCATATTTCAATCTTAGAAACAATAATTACTATACTAGCTTTTAATACTGGATCAAATGTACTTTTATATGAAGCTACTGGGCCCCTGAAAACTAAGGTGTAACAGATGTGAGCACATCATGTCTCTTTGGATAATATGTATCTGAAATCCTTTTTCTTCCATCAGGGCGTGTATCGTTGCTTTTTATTTAATGTGCTTTCCTATAATGCTTTTTGGCCAGTGTTCCTGTATTATATTGGCATTTTCTCCCTGCTGTATTTTGTATTATTTGTGCAAATGAGTTAAAGATGAAAAATCTCAAGCAAACAAATAATCCAACAGGTCATGAACTCTGTCTGTTGTTGAGGCTTTGGTGCCCTCTCTGACATTACCAGTGATATTTTCCTATCATATAAACCCACACTGAGTAATAATGTGTGACATTTCTCTTTTCTTCTCCCTTTGTTGTTATGTGACACAGCACAATAATAATCCAACCTATAGCCAACAAATGAAAGAAACTAAATTTACTCATATATTCTGGTAGCATTTCACTATAAAAATGTATTTATTTATTCCTTATATATAGATAAGTGAACTGTATGCTTATGCTTAACTAAAACATCAAGAAATAAAACAAAACAAGAAACTGAGGATATATATCAGGACATATTTACAGTAAAGCTAAAATTATCATACTTGGCATACTTTTCTCTTGTAATTGAAGCCACAGAAACAAAATTAGGTCATTATGTTCTCACAGACTTGTTCTTGACTCATCAGCCAAGAAGAACTTTCTTCTTGCGGGGCAGTATTGTGTGATTGGTTGAGCATTTGAGGTGGGCGTGGTTTATTGCCTTTTGAATGACATCACTATGTAAGTTAACTGGAGGTTTAAAATATATATAAAAAAAGCATTCAAAATTTTATCTGATTGTTCCTCAGTGACCCGAGAGTGAAGTCAAAACACTCCAGGTGGTCTTTCAGTACAGCCAATAAGTGATGTAAACTGGACCATTTATTTTGTATTTTAATTATCAAAAAGCATTAACAGTTCTATATGTTGGGACAGGAGTGGATACACAAAACAAACAAAACAAATATTATCAAGAGGCTTGAAAAGTTTTTGTCGAATTCAAGAGCTTTGATATGACCATCATCAACCAGCTGCTGCATAAATGGGTTTTTGTATGAAATTGATGTGAGCCCTTGCAAATCTCATCCATTGTATTCTGCAAAACTGTCTGTTTTGCAGATATTTTGCACGTGGATGACACAAAGATATGCAATCCCCCACAGTTACATGCTTCAATAACTAAATTACTGATGTTATACCTTCTTCATTTATTTAAAGTAAAGTACTTAAAAATATACAAAACAGTGAGGAAACCGAATTACATTAAAAGTTTTGTTCTGTTAGTGTTATTGTTATGTAACTTGTTTTGTGTATTAATCTTACCACCATTCATATCTAGCTCTTTCTTTTTGTTTCTTGGTTTCTAGTTTTGCTTTATTGCCTTTTTCTTCATGTAATTTTTTTTTTTTTGCTTGCTGATGAGGTTTTATAATTAGGGTTAGCATTATAGGCATGTGCTTCAGCCCATACCTTTTGATCAGCCTTATGATATGTATCATTGTTTTCTTTTTTATTTGTATTGAAATTATTTATATACTAATCGGATAAATATTCCATCATCATCATCATCATTATTATCATACTTCAGGAAACATTGAACCAAAGTTTAGGTCAAATGTTGCTGAAATCAGACTCCTTTCTCAGAATAGTGTCATACCTAAGCAACATTAGTTTTTACATCTTCCTGCAAAAATTATTTACGTGGCTCTTTTGATGGGGCACATGTGCATGAGATTTGAACTTGTTTGTTTGGCACAGCTCTATGAGCATTTCTAGAGCTGTTGCTGCTCAGTAGCATCCTGAGTCTGAGAAACTGTACTTTCAGATTTATTTATCCAGGATGCCATTGCAGCAGCATTCGTGTGACATGCTACAAGCAGATATAGACATGCACCATTGTGAACATGCACCATGGATGATTTAAGAAGGCAGTGCACGAAGACAACACATATAAGACGAGTCGAAATGGCAGAATGTATAATGGGGGAAAGTCACTTAAAAATTCTGAAAATGAATAGTGTGTTTTTAATTTAAAACTTTAGTAATATTTAGAAAGTGTAGTTTTGGCATTACATGATTTCCATCATATCACCTCAAAGCTACCCAATGGAATAAAAGAGCCAAGGAATACATCTCATCTCACACTTCACCACCATAATTAGCACGGTCAAGCCAAGTGGAGTAACATGTCTGTCATGTCCAAGTTGGACAAAGGCAACTGGACTTCCTTTTTTTAATTAAGTTTTGCCAGTCACCAGAAAAGTTTCTTTAGTTTGAACTTAATTATGGAATGAAGAACGTTTTTATATGAGGGAGGTGATGTTTATTTTCTTGTTTCCTGGTTTTCATCTGCTCCTTAGTTCACCTGTCTGATTAATTAATCAGTTACACCTGTGTCTCGTTTTGTTGCATGTGATTTATTCCCCTTGGTTTTCTGTTTCTTGGCTATTGTGTTCACCCCAGTGCCAGCATCCTAGTTTTCTCTGTATTTAAATAGTTCAGATTTACTACTTTCCATCTGCCTCTATAACCTGCATTTGGGTCCACTCCTCTGAATTCATGGCAGCATGAACGGGACATAAAACAGAAAACCAAGGGATATAAAATACAATTGGAACAAATCGAGACACATATGTAACTGATAAAGAAATACATCAGGCGAACTAAGAGGCAGATGAAAACCAGGAAACAGGGAGGTCTACAAAATTAAAGAGGAAAATAAAATCCAAGTCTACACCCAAATTCCAAATCATGACAGGGAAGAGAAATCCAGTTGCCCATAACGAAAAAATGACAATGACCTAGATGGCTGAAAATACACTCCAAATCTACCTGTCGTGTTTTAAAGTGCTAATAATCCAGCCACCCCATTGGAATGTGTGTGTATGTGTAAATCAGGGGATGGAATTGCATTACAGTGGGAAGGGTCTTATTTGTTGCATCTGGCCAACCATACCGCACCATGCAGAAAAGGAAAATGTCGACCAGTTTGCCCAAAGCATTGGTCGCCATCAACATCAGATCTACCCGACAAAAAAACCTGACCTGTGAACAACAGTGTCATAGACGCACTAAACCTTCAAAATTATATTTTACAATTTGTTATCATATAGAACATTTCTTGTAACAATAATCATGTTGACCATTTAAATAAAATAGTGTAAAATGTGCATTGTCTCCTGCGTAGGTTTCTTAGTATCATTTGCAAGTATTTCCTTCAACAAGGCACTGTAAAATGTCTCGATTATTTTACAAAACTGTGCAAACACCCTGTAAACCACAAACTTGCTCACCGATCTCACAAGCAGACAATGCAGAAGCACAAAATAGCACTGGCTGGAACATTTTTCTTACTAAAAGTAAAGAAAGAACAAAACTAATGAATAAATCTTAACTGGATCCGTTTGGTTGTAAAAGTGTGTAAACATTATCCAGCATGAGCAAATGATTCTCAAGTCTTCATCAAACATCATTTTGTGTCTTTTTTCTGAGTATTCATCCCTGATTTCAGCCAGCTTAGAGCACGCTGGTGAAGAGGAAGGTCTGTCTCTCGAAATGAAAATGGGATGCAGGACATTTTTTACAACATCTCCTTGGCTAAGAGCCATGCATGAAGTTAACTCTTCATTTGCTGACAGTTTATTTACCAGATTATTTATTTACTGTTCATCAAACTCTTATTTACATGTGGGTTACATTCGCCTTTTGACTCAGCTCTGTTATCATGACAGACTGGAGTAAAGTCCACATTACTGCAAATAGCACACCAATCCGCCTGTCAATCTTGCACTCCATTCTTCCCCCACTCATGCCCAAGACCTTTAGATACTTTTCCTTTTCTACTTTGGGGCAGAATCTATTTCCCCACCTGCAGAGGACACTCCACCCTTTACCGGCTGAAGAGCATGGTCTTGGATTTGCAAGTGCTGATTATCATCTCAGCTGCTTCACACTCAGCTTGCTCCATCAAAAGGTTGAGATCACATCCCAATGAAACCAACAGAAGTACATCATCTGCAAAATGTAAAGTTTTAATCCTGAGGTCATCAAATTGGACAGCCCCTCCCCCAATACAATCTTATACGCGTATAAATTCCCTCCATAAAAGTTAGGAGCAGAATCTGTGATAAAGGGAGTCCAACCCTCAATGGAAACAAATTCAACTTACTGTCCTCCATGCACACCAGTCTCTGACATCCTAATGATTTAGCAGAGTTAAAATCATCTCATCTCGCTTTTGCCGTTTACATAACACCATGTACAGAGATAAAATCTATTTTCTAATATTAGGCTAAAAAATTCCCAAAGCTGGAAAATTTTTGAGAAATTATCATATTAAACAATTTTTTAATGTAGTCACAAATAAAATGTCTCCATTTTGTGTTTTAGCTGGTTGTTATTCCATATGAATCATGTGTAATCAAAGGAAAGGTGAAATTTAGCGAGAGGAAGGGACAGATAAGCGAGGTTTTCCCTTTCGTATCTGTCCAACCTAGAAGAGAATAGCTGCCTGCAATCAGGGGAGAAGAGCTGTTTAATGCCTTTTGTTCCTCTCCCCAGCACCTGCTCATTAAAATCAATGTGCAGAGAGAGACATGGGCCATTTGGATAAGGGCGGGTAAGACTGGCACACTTGGTGTGCAAGTTGCTGATCCACTGAGCCACTCACAATGCTCACATCTGCACATCGGTCCTTATATAATTACTGCAGAGCATAAGTACATGAATCCACACAGATATACAGAAGAAGAATGTCCCATGTGAATGAATGTAATTATATCCCTGCTTGATGATTGCATGTCTTTATTATGGAGAGAAATTCACAAAAGTAAGAGAAGTCAGAAACTTTTGAGTTTCTAACTTCTAAGATGGTGCATAAGCTGCAATACTGTCACACACATGCCAGCAAATGTCAGGAAAGTATAACTTATTATAGACTGCTTAGAAGACCTAACACTACAAATTGCATATACTGTATAGATTTAGACATTTTGTTGCTGAAAAACAATGGAAATTGCTGGTGCATGTGGATGAGTGTGCTTTGCAAATCAGGACCAAAAGACAGGTTTTCTAATGCTTTATGCACAGCTTCACTACTTCCTGAATCTAAAACAACTTCTTTCTTTCCTGTCTTTCATTACTGGATGAACTAATTAACCCAGATGTGTCTGACCATTCCCGTTGTGGTTACTGAGGTGAGACACACCTGGATTAATCTGTTTGGTCAGTAATGAAAGAAGTAATTTCAATTCATGCCCTGCACACTTTGAAGTGCGGATTCGAAATGCGCTGACGTCATATGGGTGCTGAAGTACTGTCCCAAATCAAAGTGTACTTAGGACCCACATTTTAAATCCACACTTTGTTTGGAGTCGAATTAGCTTAAACCGAAGTGTTCATGCTATGTACCCTTCACGGTCTCCAGTCATCCGGAAGTCATTTTGCGGCAGATAGGAAAGACTTGCAGCAGTTGTGTGCTGGAGAGAATGTTCTTTTATGCATATAAGCACATATGTGTTCCAGCAGATAAGCTGGGATAGCAGCAGCACTGTGTACCATTTCCACACATGAGTTTTATTACTTGCATCTGACCAGATAAACAACATATGACATTGCTCAACAACAGAGGTCTGGAGAACATCTGTGATGTTCTTACCGTGTCTCATTTTAAACTGAGGCACTTTGGAGCGTTCAGTGCATGGATTGAAACACAGCCAAGGAGTTGTCTTAAGTTCAGGAAGTAGTGGAGCTGTGGATGAAGCCAATTGAACGGAACTCTCTTGAGACACGGAAGTGTATAATTAATGTCACCTGGCAAAATAATTTAGCTATGAAAGTTACTAAATTACTGACTTTCAGCCATTTCTTCCATGACATTTTGAGTGACCTGAGGTGAAAAACAATTAATGAAATGGTATAATCAGTTCAGTTGCTAACAAGAAAATGCCATCATCTCTTCCTGTTTCCTTCGCTAAGTAATTATTTCTTATGTGTATGAAGTTCTAAACTGGACTAATGTATATTCTGTAATGCAGTGGTTCTCAAACTGTGGTACGCGTACCACTGGTGGTACTCGAGCTCCCTCTGGTGGTAATTGATGGGAAATCATATCTTGCGAAATCCTCGACTTAGTGCTCTTTAAACAGCAATATGTCTGCATTAGTTTAAAAGATCGGTGAAAACGGTTTAAGAGAAATGCTTGACAGCATTCACATAATTATTACTTACTTTTTTGTGTGGAAACGACGAGAGATATCGTTAATCCAAAGCTAGCTTGCTGATGGAAGAGCCAAGTAAATGTCCTATCAGATAGGCTTGCTCTGTCACATGTTGTTACACTTCAAATTGGACTGCTTTATATCATTGCGTGGTGTGTCAAAGATCTAAATGGAAAAAGATGTCCCACTACTTACTACTTTGTGTCTCAGAAAGGAAGACAAACATGTTTTAGGTGGGAGAAATCAGTCACACGCCATCTTTGGCAAAGTCAATAGAAATGGCCTGTAGGAGGCGTCAGGTGCAATAAGATGAGTGGTTATTTTTACAGTTTTTATACATATATATCTATATATGAAAGTTAATAATAATGTTAATAGTAGTTAACATGATTCCTTTGTATGTTGTAGCTTTATATATTTACTACTGTGTATTTAGGTCAGTCATGGTGGCGGTACTTCGAGAGCTTGCTATTTTCTCAGATGGTACTCACTGTAAAAAGTTTGAGAACCACTGATCTAATGGATTTGTTTTGACTGAATCATAACAGGATTACAATGAAATGTATGGACTGTGTCTAAAGTAGTGACTTGAGGTGACTGTGACATGACAAATCCACTGGTAATTAGCAGACTTGTGCACAGTTTCATGTCAAGCTCTGCACAAGTCTGTTAATTAGGTTGAATGTCATTCATGTGTGTTGGAGCAGGCAAACTCCGAACACTTGCAGGACTGCAGATCTTGAGGACTAGAGTCGCCGGCCCATGGGTTAGAGGAATGCTTTTCCATCTTCGATTGTCACGTTCTGGTGGGTCTGTGTGAATTGTAGCCTCTGTTTGTTTGTTCTAAGCTAGCAGGAGTGGCACCCGGTGTGGTCTTCCACTGCTGTAGAACATCTGCTTCAAAGTTGGACATGTTGCGCATTCAGAGATGCTGTTCCAAAAATCTTGGCCCAGTCCCTGATGCCTCTAAAAACATGTCTGCCCATTCTCCTCTGACATCAACGCATTGTGGTCCAGACAACTGCTACCCATTGGTTATTTTCTCTCTTTCAGTTGATTCTCTGTAAACCATAGAGATGATAACGTGTGCAAGTCATAGTAGATCAGCAGTTTCTTAAATATACACCAACAACCATTCCACCGTCAAAGTTTCTTCCTCATTCTAATGCTCAGTTTAGATGTAATCCGTTTTCTTGACCATGCACAATTAAATGCACGGAGTTGCTTTCAAGTGATTGGCTGGTTAGCACTTGTGTTGACAAGCGAATGAGCAGGTGTGTGTAATAAAAAGGCTGGTTGATGTATAGCTTACTAAATCCCTATAGATACAGTTGTATTAGATGTATTCATACCCTCCAGTTAATATTAGGAAAATGCTAGCTGTAACTAAAATAAGTAGAAATTCACTCAAGAAATGAAAAAAAAAAATCATGAAATTGTGATGTTTTTAAATTGTGGTTCAGTAGAAATCTTTATAAAAACAAGTAAACAAAACATGACAAAATAATAGTTAATATCACTTCTAAACTAAGTTTGTTGAACAATCCTTTGAGCTCATCACTGCAAACAAAAGTTTTCTGTAACTGTCAGATTTATGTACCTGTTCAAAGGCATTTTGGCAAATTGCTCATCAGCAATCTGTTCTAATTTGTCCTGGACAGTTTTTTTCTTTCTTTGTCATCATTCTTTTTAACTCAATTTCATTCAAAACCATTGTTTTATTTTACTAATTTATTATTTGGCATTGTTGCTTTTTCAGTCTCCTGGTTTTTGAGAGAATACTGTCAATTTGACGCTTTTCCTCAGTAGAACATTATGAATACATTTCAGAATAACTGCTTGTGTGCAGTCAGGTTTCAGTTTCTCATCACGATAAAAAAAAGTACATAAATAAACACATATGCACACAAATGTGTTTACAATGGTCTTGTGTTATGTTTTGATGCTGTATCTTGATAATCTCTGAACAGAATGACACAATTATACGCTATACACTTCTGTGCACTCTAACCTTTAAACTTTCACCATGGCTAATATACATCACCAGATGATTGCCAAAACACCGGCAGCTCCTGGATTTCCGAAATAAATGGATGATTTATTAATACTTCAAAGTAATTATGAGGTAAAAATCAATCATCGGTTATCCGATACAAGGTTGAGTGTTTTTCCAGAATGCTCTCTCAGGAAACGGTGTAGATTTCAGTAAGTCACAAATGTAATTAGCCTTTAGCCTGGGGCTAGCCAGCTTTTAGGACAACCTCCTCCTCTGTAAGCCTGCAAGGGTGCAATCAGTGAGACCAGCCTAGGTATCACACTAATGCACAGATAAATAGGTCAAAGACAGAGGAGGATACTGTAGAAATGATTGTTTAGCTGCTGTGCAAATCCAGTTTAAGTTAAAGCTTATACTTTTAATTGAATAAACCAAAATGACATTAACTGTGCCAGCTCACTGTGTTTTAGAAAACCAAACCAACAAGTTTTAATTCAAGTGTTGCTGGTTTTGTTCTGTTAGTTCCACGTCTGCAAACCAAAATGAGTTCTTTTGGATGTTTTTGAGGTGATAGCAAGCAAAGAAATCTTAGAGAGGATTAAAAAATCTCATTTAAAATCACAAGCAAACCAAACAGTTCTTTCTGTTCTTGGCAAGAAAGAAATTGTAATCCTCTTTATGTTTCAAGCTGTGAGTGTACAATCATCAGAATAAATGAACTAACAGAAGTGAGTTTCGTCTTGAATTCAAACTACATGTGCGCATGCAATTAATTTGCCTCACTAAAAACAAACAAAAAGAAAAATATTAAATGACGAATGAAAACACCATGTCTTTTGGCACTATGTGTAGAAAAAGAGATGTAATGCAGGGCAACGTTGTTTGTTGGCCAATAATCAAAGCAAATCTGCTCTCCCACATTAAGTTGAAACACCAAATGCACCAAATGTTCATTGGGTTTCTACAAGGATAAAAACCAGGTCCAGCACACTGTTGGCCACGCCACAATTTTCCTCTTAAAGGATGGATCAAACACTACATAACTCATTTCTAATATGAAAGGTATTTCAGAGCAAATTTGATTTTTGTTTTCATATTCTGGCCTCTTTATGCTGCTTTGGAGGAATGAAACAAAGTGTGCACAGCTATTTCAGGAGGATGAATAGTTTGGTATCGCTTCAGCCAGGATGATTCAGAGCGTGTGACCAATCTGTTGTTGGTCAGCCACGAATTGCTCAAAAACACACTCAGAATGACTTCAGTCAAGTCCACTGCTGTCAGGCCAGGAGTCGGCACTGCAGCAACCATCAGTGTAATTATCAACCCAATTTTTAACTGGTCAAATGAAGTTGTGGCTGTCTAAAACTTTGTTTGTTTTACATCAACCCAGTCAAAGTAAGATCGAAATCCCTGCAATACATGAAATATAAGGCAGGAATGACAGATGGAACAATTACACAGTCAGGATTTTGCCTGGTGTGCCTGGTGCTGGTGGCAAAAAGAGATTACCACATGGAGGTAAAGGGCTCTGCATGGAGGCAGCCTGAGTGAGCACAATGGCAACTGAGGGGCCGTCTTTAGCCTTGTGAAGACCTCGCAATAACCCAACAGCACAGGAGCGGAAACACAGCGAGAGACGAAAAAGGCAGCAGTTTATATCCAGTCCTCATGGATACTTGAGCTTGAGCAGGTAGTGTGTTGCACCACCCAGAGTAAATGTGAGTAGTGGAGAGGAAAAAGCAGCAGGAACTGCAGGGAGAAAGAAACTAAGGCTGCTGGCATGGAAAGAAGTGGGTCAAATGAGAGTTTACAACGTTCTACACTATGGCTGGACTTTAAACCGAAAGAAGATGAAAGGGATGATCTCAATGGTTGATTCTTTTGGAGTCACTACTGTTAGGTACAAAACATTTTCTGTCCAAATCTGACCTGAAAGCACTTACCAAGTCATGCTGTTTGGCTTTTACTTGTTCTGTGCACTTTGTATTCAACCCAGAAAAGTCATGAAAGGGAAATCTTTGAATTTGTGCTGATGGGCATGCACTGGGAATCAGCTGCTCAGAGCAGGAGCAGAGTGCATTTTTCCAACTAAAATAACTCATGTAAACTGTAGCATTGAAAAAAAAAACTGAATAAATTTGAAAGGACTATTGCATGACTGGATATGAATTTGGGATGAACAGATCAACCTCATCCCATTTCTTTTGACCAATAATTGTCTCACATTTTGACTTTGGGATTCTAACCAAATATCTTCTGCAAATATTGTTTCATCAGATGTAAACATTACTGACTAGTGTGTATGTGTAGATAT
>JBAMHX010000014.1:24456721-24474868 GCA_037177515.1 Pseudomugil tenellus
TGTGTGGCCCTGTGATAGGCTGGCGACCTGTCCAGGGTGTACCCCGCCTCTCGCCCTGTGTAGCTGGGATTGGCTCCGGCCCTCCCGCGACCCCGTTCGGGAATAAGCGGTAGAAGATGGATGGAGGTGTCTTTTTCAACACATGAGCTGTCAATTTGGGTTGTTCGACAAGACTTTTTACGCTGGTAAGAAGCTGTGCTGCACATTTTTCTGCTCTTTAAGACTTTTTACTGCGAGTCTCCATGGCAACGAGATTATCACCAAGATCTGATAATCTTGAATTTGGACAGCAGTATCAGTGAAATAACACTTCAAATGCTAACAGAGATGAAAAGAAAGAGAATATGATGCAGTGCAGGACACTGACACTTCCTGGCAGAGAGTTTAACGATGGAGATTTAAACTGTTTCTTCTAAATGTTGTGATGGGTAACGTTAGCTCGCTAGCTAACAAAACTGAAAAGCTCCAAGTGCTAATGGAACATATCTCAGACTGTAATGCGTCTGTATGTGGGTTCAAGACAATCTGTGCAAACCGCAATAAACAACTCAGTAGAAAACTAAAGGGAGGTGGAGTCGCAGTACTGGTTAACCAGTGTAGGTGTCATCCTGGACATGTTACTGTTTAAAGAGAAGTTCTGCACAAGAGACATAGAAGTGCTAGCTGAAATGAGCCTACATGCTAGCCCCATGAGCCTACAGCTTTCCTGTCCCACCTCAACTCTGTCACCCTGCAACTCAGTCAAGGACCTGAACACAACCTCATCTCCCTCCACATCAGGACTTCCTGAAACCCCCTCTGCCTCCACCTCCACTCTATCTGTCTCCTGTAATCAAGTCATGAAAAAACTGATGAAACCGAACCAGAATAAGGCTGCAGGTCCAGATGGTGTCGGTCCCAGAGTTCCCAAGACCTGCTCATGTCAACTATGTCTGATTCTCCAGCACCAGTTCAACACCAGTTTGAGTCAGAAAAGAATTCCGGTGTTGTGGATGTGCCCTGTTCCAGTTAAAAACCACAACCAGCTAAAGCAAATGACTATAGAATTTGAATTTCCCGTTGGGATGAATAAAGTATTCTTAATTTTCATTCATTTCATTTTCATTCATACATATGACAATTTATCTTATACTGCCCATATAGGAAATTGCCAATGAGAAGCTTAATTTGGATATCAAGGCTTATAGAAGGGATCTGATTATGCTAATAAGCTAATTAAGTTAGGCTTAATTAAACTATGATTGAAATCTGTGGGAGATTAACATCATTCTAAGCATTTTTGTAATTTTAAAATTTAGTTTAGTTAAATAAATAATGTCACAGCCATAGTGCTCGAAATGTTGAGAGAATAGCTGTGATGAATGAGCTCATTTGTTTCCACAAATCAGATACATTTTCCCGTGATTTGGCCCAGTAATTGATCATATGTTTACTCAGATCCTTCTATCTGATAATCTCCATCCCACATTATGCACCGCATTGTGCTCGCAGGATTTTTTTTCTTTCTTTTTTGTTCTGATGTCGATGGTGCTGATGATTCACACGTAATGACCGATAATGGTACACATCCTGTCCATACACACACATAAACATACACACTTCCTGACAAACTTTCATATGCATTTCAGCGAAGGCTTTTATCCAACACGCCTTGAGGAGGCTTAAGTGCATGTACAGAGGACAGTGTATACACACACAGACACACTAGAGGACAGAATCAATTAAAATGAATAGCATAACAAGTGGCATGCAGTGCTACAGAAAACAGATAAGACGCTTTTAATAATTATAACAATAATTATAATTGCAGTGCAAGTAATTATCCACTCACGTCCACATATCATGCACTTTAACGGCAACACTGATTGGTGACACCTTTCTATCTGGGGAGAATTGCCCTGACCGGGAAGTGTGTTGCTTTCAGTGTCACTTTGGTGCTAAGAGAAAGCTAATTATGAGCTGTGTTGGGAAAATGAGGTATCAGTCTGTAGTCAGTGCTGCCTTTAAGCCAGTTCTGAATGAGATTTTCCACCACTGGGATGAAACTATTTAGGTTTTCTCTTACTTTGTTTTCCATTCATGGATGACTTGGAAGAGATGAACACTTTTTTGCTGAGGCTGAACAAAGTATCCCAAAAATGATTCTGACATGATGAGTGAGTCTTCCTTCAGCTGTGAGTGCAGATAGAATAGGTGATGAGATTCCTTGTAGCACTGTGATACTCACAGAATGTGTAGAGATGGCAGGATTAGTAACAATGCTGTGATCTATACGACCAACAGAAGATTGAAAATACCTGCTTGCTACTATCCAGCTCTTTACTGTGCTGCCAAAACAGCTCTGGGCTCTAGTAGCATGGACTAGGAACCTTTTCGATTGTCCTGTTGTGTTTGGCATTGGTTGCTGGCAGTGAATGCTTCAGGTTGTGGAAGTTGTGGGGTAGGGGTCAGGATGCTCCAGCAGACTTGCACCTGGAGAGTTTGGATGCTGGGTCAGCCACTGAACTCACATGTTTCTTTAGCCATTCTAAGCATTTTTTTTTGTAGCATGTTCGGCTGTATACTGCCCAGCTGGAAGAGGATAAGGAGGAGGAAGAGTAGAAGGATTACTCAGTAAGATTGTGCTTGACCTGTATTAATCTTTAGTTTGGTTGTAAATGTCAAACTAGCAGCCATATCAAAGGATTCAGGATTTAAACACAGATAATTGCCTTATAACAAAGTGAATAATAAGACCTTATTCTTAGTGTTAATATTTTGGCTCATTGGTGAATGTGCTGAGACTTTCCAATGAAGACGATAATGTTTTAGCATATAGTTAGGACTACATGCCAAGAAATAATTAGGCAAAATAATTGATGAAATAAACTATAGTTTAGTTCTACTCATCTGCTTCAGGTTATGGTCATAGCGTTCTATGTATATAATGTCACACTATAGGTATAGCATGAAATAAGAGGGACTGATAA
Organism: Pseudomugil tenellus; assembly: GCA_037177515.1. NCBI lineage: Eukaryota > Metazoa > Chordata > Actinopteri > Atheriniformes > Pseudomugilidae > Pseudomugil > Pseudomugil tenellus. The sequence goes on from JBAMHX010000014.1 coordinate 24,459,691, forward strand.
GGTAGAAGATTTTCTTTTAATTCTTTTGAATCTGTTCCTCCTGCTTCATAAATTATGCAGGATAATGTTGTCAATTCAAGATGTAGGGGTACATTTTTAAAATATTTTTTATTCTGAAATTCCTCACTTTGAAGTAAAGATCTTTCAGTTTAAGCATGTTTTTTCCCAAACATCCAAAAGTTAAGGGGTGTCCACACAAAGAATATTAAACATGACAATAACAGTAAAAAAAAGCTGTAAATAAAGCTCCAGATTAATTAGATAACAGAGTCAACACCACAACTATAAAGTTGAAGATGGTAAAACTGTACCTTCCAACTTTCCTTTTGGCTAATAATATTAGCTTTTATTGCTGAAGCAGACACTGTTGGCTTCTCACTAAAGTCTATGACATAGCAATCAGCTGCCACTTTAAGTCTGCGTTATTATCAATAATGCAGTAATACAAGGTCTTTCTCTGTACTTTAAAGCAGAGAGGAGCACAGAAAGTAATTAAGGTTTAGTTCAAAAGGTTAACACATTTTTCTCTGGGTACTTTTACTTTTTTGAAAACAGGCCTATGTTTTTTTTTTTTTTAACTTTGTTGTGGACACTAGTGGGTGTTCCTCCTGTCTCTTTGTCCAGTGTGTGCATCATGCAGGGATGGTCTAATGCAGTGTGTTTGATAGAAGGGCTTTGAAATGAACAGGCTTGACTTTAGATTTCACTGTGATGGAGGGTTAAAAACAGAAATCTCTGGGTAGGCTGTCAGGCAGTTAATATTTTCTTTGGGTACATTGTGTAGGAAAATATTTTCCTCTTTGACAGTTGCAAGAACATAATCAAACTGAGTTTGATTCACTTTACAAACAGACTGTGCAAACCTCTTGCAAGTAGCTCAGTTCCACCTATATTATGATCTTCATGATTTCCTTACTTGTATTGATGGTTGTGAGGTTTTTTCAGGTGGTTGAACAAATTATGGTCAAACACTACTCTGGGCTCTTTACGTATCACTTGTTTCTGTTAAATTTAATTTGCTCTGATTCCAAAACAACTCAAGACAATGGATGTCGACTCATTTTGAGTCACACCCCATTTCTTATTATTTCCAGATGGTGCTGAATTTTCCATTCTCAACATTACTTAGTGTAGTCAGTCCAACTAGCTGTCGACTGTAAAAGGTGTGTACTTGTTATTTAGGCAGCTTAATAAAAACTCGGCCATGTGTGTGCCACATGGTGGTGGCAGACTACTGGTGGAAAATGTGTAGGATCAGAGGCAAATGCAGCAGAGCTCGCATTTTAAATGTAAATATTGGTAACAATCAGGTTGATTTAACCCTTAGAACTCCGCTTCATCGCCCGTGATCCAGAGCGACAGCGTAGGTATTTTGTCGAATATCTCAGGAACCACGCAACGAAGCCTAACTCTGATCTGTTCGGGGAAATTCTAGCCTTTTCAGAACGTTTTTAATCCAGCCATTAAGTGCGATGTGTTTTTCAGGGTACTTTGGCACGTGAATTCCACCGTGATACATTCATTATTCATTGCATTTTTTGATTAAAAACGTGTAAGTTATGTTATCGAACTTCAATATTGAAGCTTGATCTAAACAATAGCAACTTGCAGTCAGTCTCTCAACCAATCAGATGCTTCAATTTCTTCTTCTTTTGTTTTTATGGTGACATCCAACCAGTCAAAGCTTGAACATCGTATATTTGTGTTTTTTTTAATTCAATTCTATAACATTCAATTTCCGTTTTGTTTTTTCTTTTGTTTTAATACTGGTGTAACTATTGATCCATTCATGTGACATAATTTTAGACCACATAATATTTTTGCCCCATTTGGATGTCATCGGACATGAAGTGTAAATATGGCACTTTGTGTATGGATGGAGAAAGAGAAAAATAAACTTACCATCCTTGATAGCAAACAACACTTAAATGCTAAAAACGATGTATAAATATAACAACATATAAATTTAGATTTTCATCCAACTTAATAAACCATAAATTTGGTATTTTGTGCATTTTGCCTGCAGTTTTTTTAACAGATGCAGCTGCTGACTTTTAACCCATAATTACTTTTCTTGTCTATATTCTACCATATTAAAAACAAATACAAGCAGGAGAATCAGAATCCCATCCCTTGCAGATGACCAGTCACTCCAATTCACTTTCCTTTTCTTTTTTCCCTTTTATAGTCACAGATAAGCACATTGCAGTGGTGGCACTGCATGAATGTCTGGTCACAGTTTAATTATCCCATTATGCCACACGTCTCCAGTGGGAAAATTTCTGAACAAGCCGCAATCCCTTCCTCAGTGCATATCTGCGCTATTGTTAACTCTGAAAGTCCATGGGATGTGTTGATCGTTCAAGTGACAGGGATACATGCAGAATAAGCAAAGTCTCCCATAAATCCCATCAAGTGGAATGATTTACCAGAAACCCGTAGAGAATTGGCCATCTGCTTCTGAGATTTGACACAGAGCAGTCAAAAGCAGTTGTCTTGCATGCAGGTCGACACCCTGACAGTAAACACGAACAGAAAGGGAATTATGAGACAAGCAGACCTCATACACTCTAATCCAAAAGGGATCTAAAATTGCTAATTGGGGATTGATTTTAAGAGAGATTTAAAAGTTGCTTAACTGTATATAATTCACTTTAATTCACTTTTTTAGGAGGAAATCTCTCTGAAGGATTAGTTTTGATAAAATAACTCATTCTTGTGATAATTAAATTTCTTTTTTGTTTTGTCCATGTAGCTCTGACATAATGTGGGCTGAACTCATGCTGAAAGACAAATATTTGAGCACTAGAGAACGTGTAGCAAAGTTTGCTTGAAAACCGTCTCCACAAACACACACACACACGTGTGTGTGCATATCACCCACTATGAAAAGGGTCAGAAAAGGATGTCTCACCACTGTGGTTGTTCAGCCTTCATTATTAATTTAGCTTGCTTAATTATTGATCAACACAATGTCTAAAGCATGGAGGTTGGAATCCTTGATCTTTTTAGCTTAGTGAAATCCCAGGTAGGGGGGAGGAGATGCATTTGGCTGACAAGATCTGTCTTTTAGTCAAGAAAGCAAGAAAGTGCTGCGCTTGCCATCTTACTCGTAAGCATATAAACATTACCTATTCAATATTTGATGTTTGGCAGCTTGTTTTCGTTAATTATTCAACTCACTGTAATCTCCTCCTGGAGCAGCAGAACAGGAGCAGGAAGTATAAGTTTTCCTGGCCTCTGACACAAGGCTGCACTCGGCAGCCATATCAACCAGCTCCTGTTAACATTTGTGAGGAAAGACTAAGCATGAGAGCTTTGTGATAAAATGAGAACAAACCAAAATCCTCATGATGCTCATATTTTATGCAATGACCTTTTTTTGTATTTTATCTCTTCTGCCAGGGACTTTATAGGTAAAATGTCTGCTAAATTGCATGGATCTGGTTGTGTAGAGTTTTCACACAGCGAATTTGGATGAAGTAGTTTGACATTCCATAGTTGTAAGAACCTCGTAATTTAATTTTATGAGAATTCAGGGCACAGTTATTTGATTATAAAGAATAATAAAAATTTTCAATGCATTTTGTTAACCATTGGCTATCTCTATGCTACTTTATACTGGATACCTCTCTTATGACCACCATAATATTCAGGCCGCCTGGATATATTTTGATTTTATGGCTGTAGAATTGTCAAAAAATGTGTTTTTGGTGAGTGTTTCCACCCTCTTTACAAGATAACTATAACTTCCAATTTCTAGCAGATATTTAACATTACTATATGTTTATAACCTGTAATAACTACTAATAGAGGGAAAAAGGATTTAGAGCTTTTGGATTTGTAATTAGAAAAACAGTAAAATAACATGAACAAAACATTTTACAAATGCAAATTTATTTTTGAATCATTTTACATATTTACAAAAACATTGGAAGTCCTAGACTTTTAGTTCTCAGTTTTTATGCCTGTTTTTGTAATAAAAATACAGGAATTTTTTTCTGTGGTTTTTCTGACTGTGCACGGTGGCAATTCAAATTGCCCATAGGTATGAGTGTGAGCATGTGTGGTTGTTTGTCTGTCTATGTGTGGTCCTGTGATAGGCTGGCGACCTGTCCAGGGTGTACCCCGCCTCTCGCCCTGTGTAGCTGGGATTGGCTCGAGCCCCCCCCCCCGCGACCGGGATTAAGCGGTAGAAAATGGATGGATGGATGGAGAAATAAAAAGATATGAAAACAGCTTTAGAAAAATTGGAAAAAATTGCATTACCAATGATAATTAAAAGTAAGATTACAATCAAAGCTAAAGCTTTTTTGACCAACATAATTGACTGTACATAAAAGTAGTGCAATGAAGTTAGCCAAATAAGCATCAAACGTTACTGTAGTTTTATAAATATAAAGTTAACATCTAGGTTATAAAGTTTCTACTTACCCTGGTTCGTATGAAGTTTCACATTCTTGATCACTGTCATCATTAATGAGCCTCCTGGGACATCTGATATCTCAATCTGACTTGTTTTGCATTGTGCTTAATATTATCTTTAGCTAAAATATGCTAAAAGTTACTTAACATAACTTAGAAAGTCTCCACAATATCTGCTAATTATTTTCGTTTCTTCAGTCAACCCTAAAATGCAGAATGTTTTTCCCTCGCTTAGCGTATCTTTACCATAATGTGAAGTAAATTACATTTGGAAAATATTCAAATTTTTTCATATTGTGCTTATGGTTCATGATTTATGATATTGAGTAGCTTGAGTAGCTAATCTGGAAGTAAAAGACTGTGGTACTTGAGTATTGCACGTCAATTAAAACTTGAACACATAACCATAAAACATTTCGGAACATTGTGTAATGAATCGAATTTTATTTATGTAGCACCTTTCATACGGCAAGTAACACAAAGTGCTTTACAAATTAAAAACAACAAGAAATAAAATACAGAAAATAATAAAATGGGTCCTTGGAGACAGATAGCAGGTTAACAGGATTTATTTAACAGGATGGAATGATAGAAAACCTGAGATAAATGGTGGAGTACGGCAGGGATCGGAATTGGGAAGTCGGGCTGAGGAGAGTTCAGGAAGACAGGTGAGTCAGAGCCAGGCACAGACTCAAACAGGACAAGCAGGAGAATGTAATCGTCATCATGGTCAATGTCCGACTGGGAGTGACTGGAGGAGTGCAGGTTCTATACCTGGTGAGGGAATTCAGAGCAGGTGCAGGTAATAGGGTTGGTGATTCCAGTAGCAGGTGCAGGCAATTGGGCTGATTGAGCATGGAGCAGGAGTGTAGGTGGAGCAGGGCATGACAGCATGCAGTCAGATTTTGCATCTGGAGCTCAGCAACTGCAGCTGATGGACCTGCTTCTATTGACGATATCACTTGGTCCTGACTGGTTTAACTTTTGTGCTGAATCCATTTCTATATTAATTACAGGTTGCAAATTATTTCAAACACCCCTGGTATTACATATTGCAATAAGCTAATCTAAATCTGATGTTTAGCTGCTTTAACAAAGAAAAACAAATTGAAGCATTAGTGTAGGTTATGTCAAAGTAACTCGTGCAATAATTTCACGTGTTTCATCACTTACATATGTTTCGTTCAAAGAAACACAATACAAGGCATCATTAATGTGTATTCTACCTTTCCTGATGACACCTTAACACTACCTTCTCATGTTATCCATGAGCCACCCAAACACATAATAATAGCAAAACTACAACAACAATAATAACAAGGCCTATCCCGTTGGAAGCGACAGTAGAAGCTTTTATTGTTATTGCTACAGTAGAGAGCTGCAGGAACAATGGAACTGCAGAAGGTGCTCACTAATATAGGTCAAAAGTCAACAATACAAAGGTAAAAAAATGAAAAAATAAGTGAGAACGCACAGCACAGTTGAATTCAAGATGACAAAACCAAATGCTGTGAGATTTTTCATCCTTGCACACCTTTACATAAAGCATTGTCATCCTGTCAATATAGTTGAAAAACTAAGTGCTCATGTATACATGTCTTCACTAATATCCAATCTATTCATTTTCTCAACACCTTTATCCAATTCAATTCCAGCAGTCATTGGGCGAGAGGCAGGGGACACCCTGGACAGTTTGGCAGTCCATCACAGGGCAACACAGAGAGACGAACAAGCAGACAAACAACCAGGCACACATTGACTTCTAAGGACAATTTAGAATGACTAAGCAACCTAACATGCATGTTTTTGGATGGTGGAAGAAAGCCCGAGTACCTGGAGAGAACTCAAACTAACTTGAGAAGAACATGTCACACAGAAAGGCCACTGCTTGAGCCAAGTTTGAAACCAGCAGCCTTCTCGCTGTTAGGCCGCGTGCTAACCACCATGCCGCTACAAAGCAGAAAACAGCAGGGAAAAATCCTGGTGCACAGAAAATTGCTCACAACATTAATAAAAAAAAAGAAATAGAAATGCATGCAAACTTTTTAGCAATAATTATTTTATAAAAACAAAAATTTAACAAGGCCTATGCCGTCAGAAGCGATGGCTAGGGTTATATCCCTGAATGCCCCCAATCCTCGAATAGACACAATACAATAATATAAAGACGCGCCTGTTCAGGCAGAAAGCTCCACCTGGTGGTGAAACTTTGAACCAGCCCGGTATGACGTCAACATCTATGACCTTTTATTTGCACTTGATTTGAGGTCAGTGAGAGAAATAATTCCAGAGAAAAAAAGCGCCATCTGGTGGGGAAACCATAAATCCAATAATCGGGAAAATCAATATAGATTGTCCTCTTGGGGACATAAACAGGTCATACTGAGTATCAAATTCCAATTTTGAAAACTGTCGGAGTTATTGCGCTCACATGAAGGAAGGCAGTGGCGGCAGCGTCTGCGGCAGTCGTGATGATGAAAACATTATATCCCAGGCACTCCGCGTTCGGGATTATAATTAAGATTACATACAACATTAATAGAAAGAGTCAAATGCTCACAAATTTAACAATCTTAATTTTTCTAATAGAAAAATAGACTACCAGTCTGTTCCAGTCAGTTGCAGTGTCCCACTGCAGTGAGGAAATCCGCCATGCTCCTGCAAAGAACAACCAAACAGCATCGTGGGAAAGTGGATTAAGATTACTCCCCCACAAAACACAATTCAGTGTCGCAAATTTTTTTTAGTTTTTCAACCGATTCATCAAAGGGTTGCCAGTTTACCTGATGTCCCCTCATACAAGCAGCATCTATAAAGGCTTCAAAGCCCATTCAGCGTAGTCTCGCCAGTGTGTAATATAACTGCAAAGGACGTCCATTTTATATAGGTAGTTGTAATGTGCGTTGGGTTTGAAAAGTACTTGTACATATTTTTCACAATTATTATTTTCAATTGATTTGTAAATATATTTAATGTTTCTATATCTCTAAACGATCATTTTAGTACTGTAAATATAACCTTTAAAAATATGTGAGCAGTTTTCATGCAGTGTGGAAATTTTCCACACTGCATGTGCCTCTGATGTCACAAGTATGAATTTTTGGTCTGTTTTACTCCACAAATGGTGGAGTGTGACAACTTGATCACAACCCAGTATGATGAGTCAGAGGGTAGGTGGTTGTATTGCCTCCTACTCTCCTGGAGGTGCTGAAAGTGGTCCTGCAGCACGTCTGTAGCACATGAGGGACATGCTCCATGATGGAGACACCGTCTGTTTTATATCTTTCAACAAATGCTCACGAAAGCATTTCTGTTTTCTTAGCTTCTTTATTTTAATTTTAAACAATTACAAATGTTTTACAGATACATCCACACACACACATGAAGCTGAGTTCCCTTAAACATATTTGTTTCAAAAGTTTCAAATAGAATAATTTAGAAAATTGATTTACAAGCAGAAAATACACTCAGTGAAATCAACGCTGATATATACATTTTAAATGTTATTTAACAATATGTTAATGTAATTCCTTAATCTCCAGCTGTTTCTCAAAAAGGTAAACAGTACACATTAGCTTTTTATTTTAAACTCTAAACACAGATAAATAAAAAGTGAGATCAAACCTTGTTATCACAGATATTACAAATACCTTGTTCTCTTCACCTGACAGCTACAGCTGAAACACAAGCTTTGAGATCAAACTTCCATGTTCAACACATCAGCCCTAAAAGGTTTTCTGCATCCACAAGGGCCAGCTGTCAAACTGTGAATAAATTATTTGGAGCATTTTACACTCATAACCTTAACACTCACTCACAGAAGGGGTGAAAACCACCACATGAGAGCAGACCTTACTCGACAACCTCAAACGCAGCACTCAGACAACGGCGTTGTGGTCCCCTAGCAACACGACCAGGTGAACGGTTTCAGAGACAGCAAAGTACAGATAATCTGTTTGAACTTTTGGAGCTGGAAGGCTTGTACTGGTGGGAAAGATTAAATATCAGTGGATTATGGCTTGTCTTTTTTCCAAATGAAAATCTCCACATCTCTGTTCATCCTTGCCTGTGAAGTTTCAATTTTCCAGTTTTCCAATATTGATGGTGATGTCCCCAGAACATTTGAAGGGAGCATGTACAGTTGTAAACATCTGCTTTTTGGAGGCTCTGAAGATGAATTGCAGAGTTAAAATGGTTTTATTGAAAAACGATGCATGTCAGAATGGTGGCTTATTTAGATTTGTGCGGTTTCCTGTAAATCCTGAACTCTGTCAGCTGTTAAGTTCCTAAACACTGATCATCTCATCGCCGGTTTATACTCATTTATAGTAATTTTATTCAGATATTCAGGTCTTACGTTGCTATAAACATTTCACAGAAATGATTTTCTTTGTCTCTTCGATGTCAACAAAGAGGTTTCTTTGCATCATTGTTCATTAGATGATGAGAAAATCTCTTGCAGTAACGTCTCCCCTCAAAGTTATTGTCTACAAGTGATGTATGTATCCCTCTGGCTCCCAGGCTCCCAAAAATGTCCAAGCTCCACATCTGTTTCCTGGTACAGAAGACAGTTTAATGGCATGTGGAGTGGTTGCATTTTCTTTTCTCAGGTTTTCTACCGTCCTAGAAACCAAAACTACCAAAAATTAAACTATTGAATCAGTAGCTTGGGGTTATATGGCACACATGCACACAAGCACAAAACTATTCAGCATTTGACAGTCTACCACTTACCTAAAAAAGATCTGAGATTTTCCAGTGATTTGTGTACAGGTAGCCAGCAATATGATTGTCATCATAACAATGCCTCTCTCCAGCGAGTATCATCAACATGCCAGTTGCCTGGGTGCCAATTTTTTTTGAGCATCTCCAGACTGCCTCATATGGCCCTCTTCAGGCTAAGGGCTTTGTTCCATCCATGTACTCCAAATGGCGAGACCTCTTGTGTTTCTGTTCTTGCCTCAATGATTGTATATTTGCTCTCAGAACTGACACTTTATGGTCATTCAGGAGTCTGGCAAATAGCAGGTTGGTTTCAGCATGACTTTCTCTTCCATGGGGGTATTATTGCCTGATGAGGCTGTTCCATGCCAAGAAGGGTTTTTACAAGGGGAAAGGGCTATCGATTATTCCACTCAGGATACAGAGGGCGGTGCAACTTAGCATTCATCATGATGAGACATGTATGAGTGGAAGTGAGAGAGGGGAGAAGAGAGAATAGTAGAGTAACAAGGTCTGTTGGTGGATGATGTTTGAATGCAGCTATTTAATGATCGAACCTCAAGGCTCATGTCACTTTTAGTTGAAATGAGTAACCTGGCATGTGATGCTTGCCTTGTAGTCTGCTTAGAACAATGGATTGTAACAACAAGGCATGTAAAATCCACTTGGTTCCTTTATGTAACAGCATTTTAACAACGCAGATCTATAGCTTTAACGGATGGGTGATCTGTCCATTTTAACTGGCCAATAAATTTTGCTTTTCTAAATTTGGCAAATCTGTTGATTAACATGGGAATGTGTTCAAATTAGCAAAGATGTTCCTGAAATATAACATTTTTGGAATTCAGTTCATGTTTCATTTCAATACATTCAGTAAAAGCTGATTGGATGAAGTATTCGCTGTATTTTTGCAATGTTTAAGCTGCTGTGGCACTAAGCTCATTGCTAACATAGATGCTAACATTAGCTTTCATGTTACAGTGACAAACTTCCCGTGCTGTGTTTTAAGGTGGATGTAGTGGATCCACTGGTCTAAACAGATTTTGCAGCTTAATGCAGTTATTTGTATCTTTATGAAAGTTTTATGCCCAACAGAAAAGGTGAAGTGGCAACAGGTGACCTTGATGGAGCTGCTATGGTTTTTATTATTGTTTGTGACAGTATGCTACATGTTATGTTTTACATTATGAATCTGATCTGACAGACAACAGATAGATCACGAAGAGAAGATTCCAAATAAAGATTGTTCACAAGTTTTAAATGGCAATTCTGAGTAAAAACTTGAGTCTTTTGAGTGTTTCTTTAAGTTGTATCTGAAGTTACTCTATATGTGACTTAAGTCCGACTATGTTGTTACATCTCTGCCAAATACAAAAAGAATTGTATTCATCAGTTATAAGGGCATGTTTCCTAATGAAGAGAGTATATATCTCTGATTGGCAAGTGGTGAAACACCAACCTCCACTCATTTGTTAACTGTTGCTGGAAAATTCTGCTCTTTCTCTCTGTTTAGTGGGTTTAATTATCAGTTGGGGGCTTCAACTATTCTGATTAATCGATTGGCCAAATTTTCAGCTCAAATCTGTCAACACCGGGGAACTTTTTTTTAACATCTTAGTGCAACTTTATTGCAATAGCCTTTGTGAACAAATGTTCACAGATACAAGCAAAGTATTGATTGCAGTTTAGAAGATAAAAGTAATAGAGAGGTAAAAATTTATGTGTAACCCTAATGCGTGGGTCATGGCGCCTCCAACAGATCCAAACAAACCCGCGTTCAGACAGCAGTAATCTGATGGTGAATCATAATAAAGAGATGCTATTCACATGTATGTTACTGAATGCATTATTAAGGATAATGTAATTGACAAGTCATATTTGACATTAGATGAAATAAATGTAACCATCAGAATAATTTCATAAATTTTTGAGGGAAATATTTATCTACTAATTCATGTCAAAGGCATAATACATTAACAAAAAAGATTTTGGTACAGCTGCATGAATAAATAACGATGAGAAACAGGTGTGTTTTACAAATAAAAATCAGTTAAAAGCATTTCCTGTTCCTACACATCAAAATCCACAGAAAATTTAAAAATACAACACAGGACCCTGGAAAATATGGTAACCAGTATTATACGAACACAGTGAGGTTAAGTTTCCACTAACCTCAAAATCTGTGGAGAATAACGAATCAGTTCACTGCAATAAATAATATAAGCCCATTACCAAGCTCCCTGGAGCTAAACAAAGGAGCTGGGAGGCCATGTGGTGAAAGGAAAATAGGTATATTTTACTAACCCAAAATACATTTAAACAAAAATTCATCACACTGATCAGAAGTACTATAATATTAATACTGGACTGATAGAGTGGACGTGCATTTTGTGACTTATTAGACTCCAGGCCCCATCGACTTACCTCTGAAAACAAATAAATGCATTCTGGTCATGTGTGTGGATATATTGAATGCTTAAAGTAACCAGGAAGTGCACAGCTAGTTTTTGTACATAGGTCATGAGCATGAACATCTGGCCAATCAAATTTAGAGTTATCGCCCCAAATAGCAATTACACCCACTAAACAGAGTGAGAGCAGATTTTTCCAGTGAGAGCGTACAGATGAGTCAGGGGGTGGATTACAGCTTGCTATGCTGCCTTCATGGGCCCGTGAGAGATTAAAACTTCCGCAATCAGTGCTATACGCTCTCTCCATTAGAAACACGCCTGAGATCAGACAAAGGGGGAGGAAGAGAAACGTCAATCTAGATGTGAGTGCTAAATTGTGCCCTCTGTGTCAAATCAGACATAATTGTCTAAGATCAGTCAAGTGTTTTGGAAAATGTAGGAATTTTATGATTCAAAAAGGTTAGATTAAATAAGAATAAAGAGATTTCTGACACTTCTGGTAAATTTACATTCTGAAAGACACAAAGTCAGTAACAACTATCAGTATGCACACTGCACATGATTTGAATCACATAGGCCAATAAAAGTTAGCCTGCCATGCTTGCGCTCTGAAATTATCTTCCTTCAGGCAGCACAGCAGGAACTGGGACAAATATAAAAACAAAACCCACACTGTTCATCTGTGAACATGAAAGATGAGTGTCTTTGATGTTCATATGGAGCTTTAAATTTCAGTTTGGCCTCTGGACTTCAAGCCCCTTTGACTTACCGTATTATCTTATCTAATGCTTCATTAAGCATTTTGTAGACGGTTGAAACTGTAAAGTCTAAAAGCAACTAAGAATCCACATCTGATGGTTATTACAGTGTGTTGACTCTAAACATAGTCATTCCACATCTCTGTGCTGTTTGCCTTTTTCTTGGATCCACTCACTGGCCACTTTATCAGGCACAATTGTTTAATTGCTTGCTAGCACAGATATCTAATTATCCAATCACATGGCAGCAACTAATTACATTTAGTCATGTAGACATGAAGATGACTTCCTGAAATCCAAACTGAGCAACAGAATAAGGAAGAAATTACTTAAGTTGCTTTGAACATGAATGTGATGAACATGAATTTTTCAGAAGCTGTTCATTCACTGGGATTTTCACACACGACACACACACATGTTTTGTTGATGTCAGAGATCAGAAAAGTATGTATGGTGTATGTCAGCAGCAGAAGACCACACCGGGTAACTGAGGCTCACACAGACTCACCAAACCTGCACAACAGAAGATGGAAAAAATGTAGGAATCTCATTTATAAAAACTTGCATAACTCTATAAATGTGATATAATGTTGAATTTGAACTTGATTTGATATTAATTAAAACATATGAAGAGTGGTGAACCCAGTTTGGGAAATTTCATATATTAGCTTAATTACCTTGCTCTTAATTAATGTCTAGCTGAAAGGTCCGACCATAAGGCTCATATCATGAGAACAGCTTCAGATTGACGCACGTGACCAAAGTCTTTAAACAAAGCTGCCTCTATCTGACTAGCGCAGAATAGTTCCAGACTTCTGTATGACGACAGATCTCTGGAGAGATCCTCCCGGGTTATAACCTTGTACCTTGTCTGTATGTCTTAATGTTTTGTCTCCTTCTTGTTTTAATGTTTAATGTAAGTTCAACTTCTTTTATTCTTCATTATTAAATTTATATTCTTCTCAGTCTAAAGAAACCAGTGTCCTCGTCCTTGACAGGAATAATAGTCATCTACACTAGTTCACTTTCTTTTGGTCTTTTGTGTTGCTAATACTAAACATTTATTATTTTCAGTGAAATTAATATGACTTTTAAAAACTCTAAGACAATATCCCTATCAGCTGGTGTGGGATGAGATAGTCTGCAGCCATGCTTGGGGCGGTAACAAGAGTCAAGCTTGCATCCATGCAGTTGCATTTTTTCCCAGACAGCCTGCATTGTACCAGATCCATCACTTTGTCAGTGATTTTGCTGTTGGGGTGGATTATTCTTTGCTCTTTTGGTTTCCGTTCACATGTGCCAGACTCTGTCCCTCTGAAAATATGCTGTAGCCTACCCTCATTTGGTCTTTCATTGTTCCAGCTGGCGAATGATCCAAATCCTTAACCAGTTTTTGCTTCATGCATGTTCATAGTAAAAAAAACCTGTACTACTTCTGGGGTTTTGGATTATTGGGTCTCTTTTATACCGCTCATTTGTGTTGTAAATCTGGATTTTGTATTTTTACGTGAACTTGTTCCTGATCTCTGCTTACAAGTCTAATCTTGCCATCATCCCTTTAAACTTTCCAGTCATTAGACATTCATGGTAAAAGTCTCGAAACGACACAGAACATATTGTTCTAGTTTCTCACACTAATGTGGGTTAATTTGTTGAACTTGTTTGCAAAAGTTGGTTATCTCCACCTCGAGTAGTAATCAAGGTTATTGTCAGGAGGAGTAAAGTTGAACTATTATCATTGGATTAAAGGTACTTTAGTGAGTCTAAATTTCCTATTGATGAATTGTGACTTTAGTTATTTGAAAAGCATTCAGTAAAACTAATAGTAATCATAATGATTATAATGCATTTCACCAGGGTTCAAATGTTATACAACTGGATAAATAAAGAAGACGGAGGGCTAAATGCTGATATAAGAATCATTTAGGAATATGTCACAGTTTTTATTCATTATAAATATTGCTGTTTTAATGTTTTACTTCTCTTGGAGTAGTTTTGTTTTTAGTTAATGGCTTATTTTTGTACTCTTAACCAATCCTCAAGGTCAAATCCAAAACCTTCTTGTGTTTTTGGAGCATGAGAGTTTCCTAGTCCTGCTTGCTCCCAGAATACATCCGACATTAGCTCGGGATTCCAGTTGAAATGTGCATAGTAGTGTATTCCCGCTCTGTGTTGGAGCTGCTACAAACAGATGATCTATCCTTGATGCACCTCACTCCTGCCCAAGGTCCACTTTAGCCTCGCTCAACCCCCCAGACAGGGTGAGGTGGTTATATAAGACAGTTTTTGCAGCAAACTGGGAACCTAATATAATCCCTCTGAATAAATGAGATTGTTCTAGCAGGAAAACATGCTCATCTTTTGCCTCAGCAATGAAATTTCCATCTTCATGTCGGCTAGTATTTGCAATGCAAACCAATTTACTTTACAAAAAGCCTTCATGTACATGGGGTGGCTTTTTATGAGCAATCAGTTCAGGTAGACAAATAGCCCTGAGCTTAGTGTCTCGTGCCCATGTGACTAGAGTATGATTTGATTCAGGATGTCATTTGAGATCCATAACACAACCTGAATCTGATCATATCCCAAGTTTGCTTCTCCAAAATGACACTGAGAGTCAGCCTTGTTGTACACAAGCAAATGTTAAAAGGAAAGAGGAAATAAATAAGTGGAGAAATTTAACGAATACACATGCTTTGATGTATCTGACATTATTACATCTGCAGAGATAAAGAATCATATTGAGTTGTCTCTTCCCCTATGTCAATATATATGAGTATATGTGCTGTCATATACTTTATATAACATAGCACAATATAACATAACATAATATAACATTATATATATATATATATATATATA
>JBAMHX010000014.1:24564987-24591149 GCA_037177515.1 Pseudomugil tenellus
TCTATCTATCTATCTATCTATCTATCTATCTATCTATCTATCTATCTATCTATCTATCCATCCATCCATCCATCCATTCATCTATCAATCCATCCGTGTATCTATATATTTATCTGTGTATCTATGGATGGATGGATGGATGGATGGATGGATGGATGGATGGACGTTTCCTTAGCAACCTGACCATATCCCAAGAAAACAATGGCAGGATTCATGAAGCTTAAAGACTTGTTCAGGGAGCATGCAGCATGGTGTTCTTATAAATTGGCTGCCACACAGTTTGTCATTATTTCCACAGAGGATTGAGGGGATGATGTGGACTTTATGCACATCAGACTTACATTATGTAATGCAGTTCTAGACAGGAATAAATGTTGTAGTGTTGCGTTGTGTTATGCGGACTCCTTGACTTTCTTTCCAAAGTAACTGTTCTGAAGCTTTTTTCTTTCCCTGGTTCCCTTTTGACAGCACATCGATGTTGTGTTAAGTAAGATCAAAAACTGTACAGAGCAGAGATGCTGAACAAAGGAAACAAACATCGAGAGGAGAAACTAAGCAATGGTTCAAAAGTTGACGTCAAGCTGGTAGGTGAGGTTACTGTGGTGGTGGCTGTGGATTTAGCGCAGTTGTAGGGAGGAAGGGTGAAGCTGTGGTTCAGAGAGCAGAGGCAGGTGTGGCAGATTGCCATGACTGAACTCCATGTCTTATTATGGTTTGTTTTATCTGCAGCAGTGTGCTGAGGCCCAGGGTGGAAGGCCCAGAACTAAGAGCATGACCCATAACTTTCTCCTATACAACCAAATAAACCTGTTAAAGCAGACTGAAGTCTGTGCTGGTGCCCGATGAACTCCTAAACTACAATCACCCATCTGCCACTGCAACTCACATAAGTCTGAAACTAAAAAGACTAAAAGGGTGAAGCTGCTAAATTTGTGATATTTGTGCTTTTAAAATAGTCATGGAAATAATTTTTGCTTTTTAAATGTTTTATTTATATTTGCAAAACATTTAATTTACTCATAAAATGTTATTTCTATATGTTACATAACAAGGTTAATGAATCTTCAACTGGAATTCTGTCTCTGTTAGGTATGCTAATCTTCCAAACAGTGTAGATTTGAGTTGGTTTATTTCAACATACGCAGCGACATCTAAAAGGTATGTCACCGTATTTTATAACATCTGGATGATTTATCTAAGCTGCAAAGTAGCTTTGGAATAAGCTGTTATTGGTGATGCCTCATCACCCATTCATCTATTAGGTAGACCCGCTTATCCCAGTTCAGGTTCAAGGGCTGGGAACCTTTCCCAGTTAGTTTTGGCAGTGTAGCGACTTTGTCGCTAAATTTAGCTAGTTTTCAGAAAGTAGCTAGCGACAAAATGATGCAAAATTCAATAAAGCTCCTGCTGGCTGAACCTGCTCTGGCTTGCTATCAGATATTAACAACTCTTAATGCAAAAAAAAAAAAACATTTAAAAGGTACCAAACCATGTGGTAGACTCTTAATAAATAAACAAACTACATTTAGAAACTAAAATAAAAGGAAATATTGACATAAGATTTTTAAATTCTAAACATATTTAAGGTATCATATTATTAATTCAGCCTCTCTCATGGTATTCCCCACTGCAGTATCACCCATTACAACTATGTACCAGTTGGATTATGTAAAATTAGCTGATTATGTCATGTAGCAACTTTTAGGACAGCCAATAGCTACTTATCTTACTGAGAAGTTGGCAACATTGTTCCCAGCTGCCATCAGATGCCATCACAAGTGATACAAGATTGGTTGTGGAAACATGAGTGTTAGCTTTTCTTACATAAATTACAACACCACCAGCTTCTCATGCAGGATGTTAGCAGCATAATGGAATTGTATCTGTCTGGGTTTCATATATGAAATGACTGTTTTTCCTTTCAAGGACGAGGAGACTGGTTTCTTGAATTGAGAAGAATATAAATTTAATAAATGAAGTATAAAAGAAGTTGAACATACGATAAACATTAAAACATAGAGTGAGACAATACATGGAAGACAGACAGATATGATACAAGGTAATAACCCGGGGAGAATCATTCCAGAGATGTGTTGTCACACAAAAGTACAAAAGTAATTCTGCCCGGTCACTTAGAGACACCTTTGTTTAAAGACTCCGGTTATGTGCGTCACAGTCTAGAGTCACTATTCTGTTACAAACAGATAAAGACTCATGTCCCGTCTAAACATTCTCCATGATGGAAAGACACAACTCAGACACATGGCTTACTAAGGTCAGAATGACATTAGCTTAGGAACATGATGGTCAGACCTTTGGTCCAGATGTTAATTAAAAGCAAGGTAATTAAGCTAATTTATTAAATGGCCATAAGATATGATATAGTACCATCCATAACTTTGTTTTTCAAAATTCAAAGTTAAAAACTAAAACATTTGGAAAGATTTACAGTATTATGTGGAAGAGTCAGCAGAATGTAAGTCTAATAAACATGATAAAGTCTTTTTTTTAATGAGCAGCAAGGAAAATAAGAACAAAGCAAACCGGCAGATTAATTTATTTTAGGTAGTTAGTGTTAGAGCCAAGAACTGGTTCAATAAGCCTTCATTACCTCGCTTTCGTGATACTGTACTTGAATTGTTAAAATATTATAAATATTTAATATTTATTTTTTAGTTTGATCACTGCTACAAATGTTTAACAAGTAACAAAGAAAAGCGGTTTGAAATCTACAAACATTACTGTTTAAATGAAAGTCATCAGGTTACAAATGGCAGGTGGCTTGACGTCTTTTGGTTGACTCATTTTCCTAACAGCTGTTTTGCAGCTCTTTTCTCTTTTTAAAGTCAGGAGTTTTGTATAATTGCTTCACAGTTGAAGCTACCTAGCATAGGTGTCACATCAGCCTTTCCTTCCTTGTTTCATGTCCCTGCAGAGTTGCACAAATTAGGAACAGAGACCAGCGAGGAGATGATGAATAGCCTGTAATAACGCTTCTACTGTAGGTGTTGGTTTTAAGAACATGAAGATAATTAACACGATTTGTAAGGATGAACTGCTGATTTCAGCATGTTTTATTTGATAATGTTGTGGTGAAATGGTTATATAACAATTACAAATTAGCAGTATATATGTCACTTGGAAAGAACAACTCCAAATGAATGTCAATACTAATCTCAGACTGCTGAATGAGGAACAGGTTCAATCAAACACATGATTTTTTTTTTTTTTCGTAAATGACTTTACAGACAAATTGCTTTTTCTTTATTATAAGTTATCAAAAGTTTCCTCCATACCATTCACAGTCTTGCACAGCTCTTCCTGCCTGTTCTTCAGCTCTTTTCCGCTCACCTGGTCTGGTTCTTAATTCGCAATTCCCAGTATATCTCTCTCGAGCCCCTGCCGATCCTCAGTGGTGGTCTTGTGCACACAAGATTAGTCCTTCGCTCTTCCTCTGCTGACTCTGCGGCCAAGTCCTGCCACTCCTCACCAGCCATCCGGCTGTCCAAGGCTCCACTCCAGGAAACAGCGATGTGAAATTGGCCCAACAAGCTGGGGCGAGATTAGTAGTGGCACATTGGGGATGACTGGGCATCTAGTTGACACCAGTGGAGTCTGAGTGGTTTCAGGCTGGAGGCTGACATTTCCTGAGATGTTCTGTCACCACTGCATAACAGAGCAGAGAGAACAGGTGATGGGGACAGAAGGGGCAGTTCCGTGCTGTCACCAATATTGTCTTTGCCCAAGGAGAGAGGGGCCAGACAGGTGCTTGTTCAGGTGTGTGTGTGCTCTTCTGTGGGGTAAAAAAAGAAATAAAAAGAACAAGTAGAAGGCAAGTCAAATATTTTAGCATTTTTAATCTAAATAAGTATAAATATGCATCAGAATGTTATTCAAGCCTAAATTACAATAAAACTTTCTTAGTTAATGTATTCGCTATCCAGTAGAATTTATTTATTTATGCAATTAATCATCACTGTTTTCTTTCAGAGTTGAAATTAAGGTATAATAGATTGACACCAACAGCAAATGTTTTGTAAAATAGTAAAATATGAGCATAAAAAGAGAAATATTTAAAGATTTCACTCAAGACCATTGTATATTCAAAATGTTCAGATTTTTAAAAAGAATTTACTTATTAATTTTAGCCAGGACAACTTTTATAGATAAAACAGAATAAAGCCAGCTCCTATAGAAACCAAAGTGATTAATACCTAAAATGCATTCAACACATAAAGAAGCAATAATAATGCTGACAATGAAAACATAGTTAAATATATGTTAGCACTAGCATTTACCCATGCTATCTTTATACAGTTTGCTTCTGTATTTTCCTGAAACTACACCCAATATTATATATTAACGTAATAATTAAACGCATTGTGATGTGATGTTAAAGACAATGTGGAATTGAATGTAATAAAAAAAACTAATGAATAGAACAATTAAACAGTTTGTAAAGTTGGTAAGAGTTGCAAAGTCAGGACGCTTTGAGCAAGAAACATCTGGTGTTTGAAAGGGTTAGTCCTTTTTACTCTGTGGTTCAGGGGAAAAAAGTGGGTTGTCATCACATTGTCAAAAGAGTTTCCAAAGGCGTGCTCATGTGAACTGTCTACACTGTTTTGAGTCTAAGTGCTCAAGCAAAATACTGCAGCTTTAACGTACACACCAAAGCGACACGACAGATGTCTTCCCCCGTGGTCTGGTGGCCTTGGTAAAAGCACATTTGTTCCTCACAGGAAAATGCGCTGCAGATTTCTTTTGTTGTACGAAAGCCTGAAGTGTTTCTAAATGCCTCAGTGCATTAAAATACAAAATGAAAGTGAGGCTTTCAGAATAACTGTTGGTTGACTGAATACCACAATGGCACAAAGGGAACTAATTAGGGAAAGCAAGACTAATCGACTAATCGATTTGTCGAAACGGAGCACAAGTCAGCTTTTTTAAAAAGTCGACAGTGACACAACACGAGTCTGAGTCAAACTGCAGGCATCGGAGATGAGTTGGCTGTGAAAAAACCTGTTAAGTGGTGAGTATTTTGTTGCAAGCTTCAGCAACAAACACTACACAGCTAACCGTGAAGCTGCAGCGTCACCCAGGAGCAATCACCTCGCCTCAGCCTCCTGAGCTCGCTATGGAGGTGGAAGCAGGAAGGTTTTAATGGCAAACAGGGCTCCGCCGGTCTTTTACCTCTATTGGTTAAAACTGCAAAAGAAGTGCCAGTGAGAGTGGTATTTAGTTCACCCAGAATAGCAGCCACTACATAAACACAGCCAGCCTAGGTTTGATCCTGACGTCTTCCTGACCCGCTTCCTCATCTGTAACACTGAATTGAAAAACTCATTTATAGAACATGCATATTATATAAATAACATCCTACATTTTACAATTTCTATATGGAGATAAACTATTTTTGATTTGATTATTGATTACATCACTTTGACATCAGAGTTTGCCAAATAGTTTAAATATTTGGTTTGATCGACAAGTTGACTTCAAAATTCACCTGATTGCCTTTTTGTAGTTTTAACAGCCGCTTCCTACTAGTGAAAGAAAACTATTCCTAATGTTTTCTGCAAAATGTAGTATAGCATTGATTTAACAGACCTTCCTATTTGCCCAGATGAAGGCCAGTTTAACACATAAGGAAAAAAAGAACAAGAACAAGACCTTTTGTTTAATCAAATCACGTATTATGTATTTGGCTGGATGTTCGATAAGTTTTAGTTAAATTTTTAGTGAAATTAAAGTTTGATTAGTTAAATTTTTACATTTAACTAATGTGAGTATAATTAACATTTTTGTTTTTTCACTTTTGTAACATTTTCAAGTATTGTATCAGGATGAAGTACTTTATATTCTATTTCCCCTGGTTCATCGAGGAAGCAGCTTTTGTTTGTTTCTCAGTTGACTTTTGAGTTTCATTACCTACGAAGATGCTTATAAGCCGCAGTAAGAAACATCTCATTCAGCTTTCCCTGTCACTTTAAAAGTTGACCTTCAGAAATTTAATAAGAAAGCTTAGTCATCATCTCTGTCATACTATTCATTTAAATATGAGAAGTACTCCAATCTCAGCTAGGAGATCCACACAGATATAAAGTGCACATTTAAATGTTGTTTCTCCATCTGTCTTGTTGAATTGCTTTTCTCTCATCTCTAAGCCATCTCTTCCTTCTGCCTGAAACATCTACACACAGTTTAAAAAAAACATTAATCAGCTACTCTCATGCTTTAGGAAATGTGTTTTAAAGGAAAGAAAACTTTGGTCTATAAACTTACCTTAAAACATTTCTCACAGCCATCATCTGCTACAAGACAATAGTTTGAAACCAACAGCTTAGTGATCTGAACAGAGGAACAATACTGCTTTTCTATTGTACTACATTGTTGGATATTTATCAAGTCAACAAAAGCTGCTTCTGTAGCTGCAGCCAGACAGGCCCTTTGTAATACAACACATTACTCTGATTATACTGCTGGTCAAACATAGCATTAGCTAACAAAAACAGTCAGCTGCTGTCTTGTTCGTCATGTGGACTCAACACTTCCTTTTTTAGGACATGGATATGTTCTAAAATATAAATGGATGTACCAGATGGGTGCTAAATGTTATATTCTGTCTTTGATTTAGCTGGCAAGTGGCTAAATATGACAAACAAAAACATTAGAAGAGATCATAGAGACACTTACAGCACCCGCTTTAGCTTGGTTCAGTAGCCCTGTGGCCTTATGAAAATACAGGTTTTATGAAAAATAGTGTTTCCACATAATTACAGCACTAAGAAGATGTTCCATTTTTGCATAAGTTTTCAATTATTTAAAATTAATAGAGGTGCTAAATGATTATTTGCATTTGAAGAGTATTATCTCTTTCAGATGCAGGTAGCTTAGCATAAAAAACTGAAACGGGAAAGGGCTAGCATGGCTCTGTCACTTGGAGAAAAGTAGTTATAGCACAGATATCTCCCATAAAACACAATATGTTATTTCCATATAGTATTTAGGTTTACAAACTAAATCAATATTGGTAATTAGTTTTTATAAGTACATTAGAGCAAAATTTTAGAAACATTGCTAGCTTAATTTTAAAATTAGCTTAGCAAATTTCAATTTTCTGCTATTGTTTTGTTTGTGATACAGTGACTGAGTGAAGTGAAACCCCTTTGTAGCATTCGCAACTACAGAGAGAAATATTAGCAAGATAAGAAGTACAGTCAGTCAAACTGGAGATGCACAGAGCCGTGAACTTGCTTTCTGTTTAAGGACATATCCCATTAACTCCTCACAAAGAAAATCTGCCAACTCACAAGGTACAACAACCAGTTAATCAGTATTTAAGCATAAAAAAGTGAGCAGACCTTCTTTTTTAAAATGTTTTAGCAGATCTAAACACCCCTTTTAACACAACCTGGTGAAGGCAAAGTCTATTGTGCCCTTATTGCTTCACACTGCTCTGTTTGTAAGGTGGGGACTTTGCACATTTGATGCGCTTTTGAGCCGACAGCAAAGGTAATTACAAAGCCAAATCGATGTTTGTGTGCGTGTCTGCTGAAGATAGAAACGACACAACAGAGCACACCAATCTAGACACCACTGCTGTGACTCCTGTGACTCCTCACTGACATGCTATTTGAAAACTCATACTGGTCCCCGGCAAGACTCCTGTGTTTGGTCAGTGTGAACATGTAAGGGTAGTCACATGTGGGAGACATGTGGAAGCTGTAATTTGACACACTGGGAAAAAAAGTTAGTCACTACATGTTACTACAGGACTTTATCCTGTGAAAGGCTTTTGAGGTCTCACCCTCCCAGGCGTTTCCACTTACGATACTTAATTACACGACAAGATGTTTGACTATCTCAATTTATGCACCATATTTGATATTGTTATTTAGTGTGGTTACATTACATGTTATTCTCAACATAACAATGTGATTCAAGCAAAGACATAAATAGCAAAAATTTCAAGCCATCATTGTTTGCATTTATGTAATATTTCTGATTCTATAAGTACTAATGGAGTGTGTTGTAGTACCTGCTTACTTTAGCTTCACATTGTACCCAGGTTCACATAGTATCTAGTGTGTTTCGTTGCATTTTTTGTTTGTTTGTTTGCTTTTACTTTTCTTTCGGTTTAAAAAACCTCGTTACAAATTTCCACAATAATTAAAAGTAGCAGATGGGAGAAAAGAGTGGCGTTTGTTACCTGCTAGCTCTTTCTTGTATTCTTCACGTTGTGCTGGGGCTTGGAGAGTTAATATTACAAGATTAGAGAGGCCTATAGCTGTGAGTAGAGCAGAGAGGGAAATTAATTGAATTTCCAATGAGCATGCTGATGTGAGATATGGATAGGAAATTCAAAATCCTTGTGCGGCATGTGTATGAGAACAAATAATGGAATAATGGAAGGAAGGGCAGATAGACAAAGAGAAAGAACGCTGAGCAAATAATAAAGATCACTGGTATTTTATTTCTCATTTATTCTGTCTAAAATTCAATGGACTTGAAATGAAGGAGAAACAAAGCGTCCAATGTCGAACCTGATCCCATTTCCTCTGTTGGTCAAGTCAGCATTACTCATTCTACTTTAAGGATTAGGATGCAGTGGTCATCTAGCCACCGAAATGTTCCAACACACAGCTTTTGAAGGGCTGGTTAACCACCACCACTTCCTCTGTGAAAGAGAAAGGTCACCTTTTTCTTTCATAATAAATGGGCAGGACTAAGTCACAAGGCTACAGGGAGAGATTGGGATTGCTCTTTAAGTATTAGGATAATTATCCAGCCAGCTGAATTGTCCTCCGCATCCCTGTTGGAGGACTACATGATGACTACGGCTTGACTCATGAAAGGGAAGGGGCATTTTTCCCTTTTCAAAATGTGGGCTAAGATCAAGTGCTGAGGTCCAGGGGAAGAATGGAGAATGGGATTTAGTGTTGTTGATTTCCAATTTCACATCTTACTTGGAAGTGGGTGAGATGGATCAGTACTGTGACTTTGTCATAAAGCTTTGGTAAATAAAACTTGAAATAGATGGGTGTCCTCCGTAGAAAGCATAGCTTTCCTCTTTGTTATGTGAAGTCCACTACATCTTGCCTCGGGCATTTTTGTTTATTTAGGGATTAAAAGGAGAATCTTACCTGCGCCACAGCTCACAAAGTGGCTGCTTACAAAAGGTCTGTGTAAACTGTTACAAATAGGAAGGAAAAGGCACAAAAGCTGATTCCACACCCCGCTGCTGGTGAAGCAGTACACCGTGAAATGCTTTTTGTATGAAAATCTTAAGCCGCTCCAAATTTCCAGTGCATGTGTTCTAATTTGTTTGCTATGTTACTCTTGTTGAGGCTCATGACTAATTCAGGGACTATACAGCAAAAAAAAAAAAACCTCTTGATATTAGTCTTATAAAAGCAAGACAGTCAAAAACAGGAAGATATTGAGGCATACAGTTACTGTTCATGGACCTTATTGAAACTCACCCCAAACTGCCCTTTGATGTCAGTGTCTGTTTTGGAAAATGAAAAAGTAAATTTTCAATGTTTTTGTATCCACAGACTGATGTGTGTCACAGCACACAGTATGAAAAAAACGGCCTGCTTAGATTATTATTATACTGCTATGTTTAGACAGACATTGTGGGCGGCACTGGTTAGCACTCTTGCCTCACAGCATGATGGTTCTGCTGGTTGGCTTTGATTTTCCTGTGGGGCGTTCTCCAACCCTGTCTGTGTCCATCATACACTCCATCCACTGATGTTACATGGTGTGTTCAGTGTTATTTGTACACTGACCTAATGTGTGGATTTGAGTATGCTTGGTCTCTTTCTGTTAGCTCCGTGATAAATCGGTGACCTCTGTTTCAGTGGCATCTGGGATAAGTTCCAGCTTCCTGTAACTATGAATATGATAAAATGTTTATGGAGAGATATTAAATCACTATTTTTGCAAGCAAGGTGTCTAAGGAATATTAAGATTCTTTGAAATATTACTTGTATATACCAGCCAGGTAAGATGTAATGTGTGGTCTTCACAGGTCACAATCTGAATGCAACATTTATAAGCTCTGTGTCACTGCAAAGGCTAGGTAGAAGTCACTAACACTGTCAAATGATAAGAAAAAAGAATGTTTCTTATCTTTTAAATAAAACATGTTGTAGTGCCACAACTCCAATTTTTAAATGTTAATTTCTTTAATGCATAAGGATTCTGACTTATTTGTAGATTATCTTTTGTGAACAGATACATTTTCCCCTAACAAAAATGAAAAGTACAATTAAAATGGAAAATTGCAGTCATACCAACTTGAAACTGTTTTTAGTTTCTTGCTGGGCTTGGAAAAGTGACTTTATTATGCATGCATTTCTCCTGAGTTTAAATTTTCTTCATTTACTCAATTTGCAGAGAATTGATGTTACCCATTAAAGGAAGAAAATTGTTATGGTTGTCATCATTCTTGATTCAGACTTTTTGCTACTCTTATCTATTCCATGCAAAAAATGACACTACTACACTGCAACCCAATAAGTGTGGTGGGGACCCAGGCCTCCAATGATCTTGTAGATGTTCTTGTAATGGGGCCAGCATAGTCATGGGTGGGCTAGTTCCTGATGTGGATGGTTCTCCAAAATATTTTTTTTCCTGACAGCACCATCAAGGCAGATGTAACTTGTCTTATGAACATGTTTTTTTAGATTTGCATTCACTTAACAGAAAATCGAAGTTAGAGTTATTGTCTGGTTAGAATTGTTGATGTTTTGTGGTGGGGGATACTTGTGTTCTATTTGTGTGTCTAAGTATAAAAGGTATTCAAAGGCATTTTCATAAAACTTATTTAATTTTATTATGCATTTTTTTAAACTTTGTAACCATTTACAATTTTAATTTGAAATAAAATTTCTTGCAAAATAGGAATGTCTTTAGGAGACCAAATGTTCAAGTTGGATAGACTAAAGATGTTGGCTGCTCTTCTCATTCTGTTTTTGCCTTTTCCATTTTGATGATTTACTGCATTTTAATCAGTTTTGAATAAATGTTTCTCTCGAATTGGTAAGTAGTGTCACATGCTGAGGAAACTATTAAGGTTATGAAGATTTTAGGGATAGAAAAATGTGATTACACAAGAACAGAAGCTCTCAGTCCATAGTTCTTCTCAGAAAAGAACTATGAAGGGTATGTAACCATGTCATAATTGCTACTCAATTGGTTGGTGCTAAACAAAAAAAAGGCAGAAAAAGTTAGGTAATTAAAGCAACTGTGTGTAGCATCATACAGAATACTGTTGAAGTTGGTAGCAATGCAATGTTATGAAGTTAAGCTAAGCTGTTGGCTTGGCTAGCTTAACTGAGGCTGTTATTGTTATTTTGGTGCTAAAAAGTATTTCAGACATATGGTATTAACATAATTAATATGTCTTTGATACTACATAGTCTTCAAGGACAAAGTTATGCAAATTAAGCTGAGATTAGTTTGGCAAGCTTAGATGTGAATCGTTGTTTTTCTGTGCTGATATTCATAGTGTTTTAAAGCAAAAATTAGCAAGTTAATGTTGATTTGGCTAGCTTAGCATTGTATCTGTTTATGTTAGCATTTGATCGTGAAATTACTGCAGCAGCAGCAACAGATTTTTTAGGTGCCTGGTAGCATAATCCAGAGAAATATCTGTGTTGGTGATGTCACAGTATTCAGAATAGAGTTGTTTTTGTTAATGGTTGATATCCTCAAAGATGGAACCAGAGAAAGGTAGCTTTGTTTACATCGAGGAATATAAAGTGACTTAGTATCAGCTAAAATTTTGTGAGGATATTGTTTGCAATGTATAGGTGACTTCAAAAATTGAAGTCATTTTCAACCTCAAAAATGGTATTGTTTGAGTAATATTGGACTCAGATGTCTTCATGTAGGTTTTCCCTGCATTTATAGCTGTAATTTCTGATTGGAGTGTGCTAAGATTAAAGTCAGCCAATTGTAAAACTCAGAGACAATATTACCTGAGTTATGGTGTCATCAAGTCAAACTTAGCCAAGCAGAATTTATTGAAGTGAAAAGCACTCAGTGCAGCATCAGGCTTTGATGTTGCATATTGTTGTGCCATGCACTGGTAACCAATTATGTAAAATCTGTTCTAAATGAGCGAGATGTCAAAATCTTCATTTTTCCAACAGGCTGAACAATAACTACCTTGAACTTTGTCTGATAAATTTGACAGGAAGTAAATTAGTCCTTTCTGATTCTTCAAAGCAAATTTAGATTAGATTGCTGTCTCTGTAAAGTTAACGAACATCACCAGTTAGAAACATTGTTTTTTTTTCTTCCTCTCACTGACATGTATATCTAAATATTATGCTCCATGTTCTCATCAAAACCATCGAAAATGTGACTTGATGGCTTTTATGTTATGTCACTGTGCTACCACACAAGTTTTGTGTTTCTGTGCCAGTACCCACAAAGCGTTTGATGGTATCATTACTTATATCAGTCATTATTGTACCATGCCTGATTCATTTTGTCATTTGCGTCACTGGAACAACCGCCCTTGGCTCACATGTTGGAGGAGCTTGGCTTCTCCTCATTGGCCTTATGGCTGACAAATGACTTTGTGAAAAGCGATATGGTCTCCTACAGCAGAAGAAAAAACAAGAATAGAAATTGAATCCTGGCCTCTGTCGGCAGTCTCATCTGTCATCTTTTCAATATTGATGTCCATTATGTTTATGGATCATTTGCCTGTCCTCTGTTCTCTGGCCCAGCTCAGCCTGTCAGATCGGCCACTTGGGGCAGCGGCCCGTTGATAATGTCATTTTGATTGATGGGTTTCATAGTATAATTGTCAGCATGGTCCAATTTTAATGGAGCTCCCCACACAACTACGAGATTATATCTTAGATGAGGGAGAGTTCAACCCATGTGCACCGATTGTATCCGATGCTGATACAGTGTGACTGTAGGGAAGATTCTGTATCATGCTAGGCCATTATCAGCTCTTTGGCTCATGTTCATTGCTTCCTGTATCACCTTTCATGGATCACATGTCCTTTTTACTGGAAGAGAGCAGCCTATGGTAAGATTTGTCACACCTGCCAAGAGGCATAATTTGGTTTTGCTAGCATTGTACATTACTTTTGTTCTCGGCATGCAAGTCTTTTGGAACCTTCAGTGCATTTAAAAATAGTCATTAATTTTGCTACATATAGCTAAAAGTAATGCTGTTTGTTAAAACAATAACCCTGCACTTTATGGAAGGTTTTAATGTTGTGTTGCAGTGCATGATTTATTTAGAGTTCTCAATTTTTTTCCTGTCTTATTTATTATTCTTGAAAACAAGAACTGGTTATTAGGTTGCTTCCTTCTGCTGTTGTACATGAGGCCTCCATATGAGTCTGTCTGTATGAAATGAATCCTGTCATTAAGTCTTAACCGCTTCTGTCAGTTTGACAGCTTGTGTTTGGCATGCATACATCTCCAATTATATAATATCATATGACAATATTAGCATGTGGCAATCACACTTTTCCAGATAGGCCAAATAAATTAGATATTTTCAATAGAGTTGATTGAAGTAACTAAAATTAGCTACGTGGGGTTCACATTGTATCTTTTTTTTTTTTTAGCAATTACACACATTTATATGTGGGATATATTGGCCTGCATGTCTGTCGTCCCTCACCGCTCCTCTAAACCTCTCCCCAGTGAGTTTGCAACCAAGGTCGTAGTGGTCCTGCTCTGTTTTCTAGGGGTGTGTGGGCTTCATTCATCATACGTATGATAGCCGCACACTAGAGTGCCCTAAATCTCTTGTCTGTGTTTGGGTGTGTGTCTTTGTCCGTAAAAGTCGGTGTGTGTCCCCGGGTACTCAGCTAAAAAAAATGAACTCTTATAACTCTTTCTTAAATGAGTGATTCTTTGACTCTGTTCTCTCTTAAACTGCTTTTGATCTCACTGTAGCCACTTAAAAATACAGCCCCCCAACACAACGCAGCATTTATTTATACTTAATTATAAAATACTTTGTATGACACAGAGAGCAAAAGTGTTTAGAGACAGGATTGTGCCACCCTCCCATCTATAGAGTCACTGCTTATTGGAGGCACTTTTGGCAGTTTTTACAGGCTTGGGATAATATCAATGAGTATATATCAGCATGGCACAACCGGACTTTGCCATTTGTCCTCTATTTTCTCCAAAAATGACTAACCTTTGGTCAGGTTCTCTGGATGGATTGAAGCTGAACTGGTTGTTTTGAAGTCATTACACTTACACCACTCTCACTACTTTAATCTGGGCTGCTGAGTTTAGTTTTTAAGGCTTCTTAAGGCAAACTCTTGTACAGATGTCATGAGATATTTTTTCAGCATCCATAAAAATCTTGACAGGTGAATCATCCCTGCAGCAGCATCTCCCATCTCAGCCATGAAATCCAGTAGCTCAGAGGACTCATTATGGCCTCCTCACTTGTGTCCCTCAGGTCCTGTCAGTTTATGAGGAAGGATGTCTTTGAGAGAATAGTTGTTTTCAAAGTCAAGGTTCAAATGTTCCGTAGTCTAATTATTATCCCATTAATTCACATATTGGACTTATGTTGTTGATGTATTGTAAAGAGTTAATATATTTCTGTGGTCAGGTATGAGCTGTACCAGTCCTTAATACAATGGAGATGAAGAAGTGTCTGTCTGAAAGCAATCAATTGTTTATACCTTATTATTTTATTTCTGAGTAAAAGAATGCCCATTCCAGCCTTAAATTTAAATTAATCTAAATATACAACAATTAGCCAATAATTTAAAACCATGTCTGAATATTTAGCTTCCTGTTCTTTATTCATACAGAATCACACTTAAGGTTTAATATTTAGCAGCAGTTTGTGTGTCTTGCGATTTGTCCAACTAAGTTTCTGACACATTGCTTATTCATGTTTCTTGCTGAAAGAAACTGCTGCTACAAACAGTGGTGGACACTATGTAACAACAACATTGAATTTGTTGTAGACCAAGTAGCCTTCACAAGAAGAATTATGGTTTCCTATCAGAACTTTGGAACAAGCTCATCAGTGTTGTTCTCCTTCCCTTTTACTGCTTTAATGTTGGGTTGCTAATTCTCTAATACGCATTTAAAAACATACGAAAACCGACAAGATCCTGGCAGGTTTAAATGAAGTCTAATTTGAAATGGATGGTGTGAGCAGAATCTAAATGAGTAGTAAATGTTTTAGCAGGAATGATGAAAAAATCTTCTGCTTCTCTAACTGAACTGGCTGTGGTTCCAGTTCATGTAAATCAGCAGATAAAACCAAAATGAAAGGGAACTAAAGGAAATGCCTCTCAGCTTTATAAGAGTCTGTAGAAAAGCATGCAAAGATCCAAATAGTCCAGCTTTTAGGATGCAAAACCACTCAGATTTATCGAAATAATCAAAAGGCATAATGGTTTATTAGATGTCAGATTGATTTACATTCTCTTCTACATCAGATATGCCAGAGTACCTCTTCTGCAAAGACCCTACCGTATCATCACAAATATCTTTCTTGTTTACTGCACAGTGGCCGTTCCAGGATGCATTTCACAGTTTAAAGGAGCTGAGCCAATGGAGCGGTGCCATGCTCTCAGCAGAGCAACTGAGCCAGAGCGGCTGCAGTTAAATGAGCTCCAAGCTCAATGCCGGTTTCCCCCCCTGAAGCAAACCTTTACCATCTACCTGGGAAAGCCTTGTGAACACATGCGAGCATCACCAATGGAGACAAATGTCTAAATGCAAAATTCAATGAATAGTGTTCTGCCGTAATTACATTTGAATTAGTATGAGTGCATGCAAGGCCATGCTCCAGGAACAAAACACAAAGGTCCAAAGCACTTTTGTGACTGATCCACCATTTCTTCATGCCTGCGTCATTTTATCTCTAATCCATCTTATCACCCCTTTGACTTGCCATTTCATTCCAGTCTCTTGTTTTCTACCTAGGAACTTAATCTTAAACAAGTCCAGCCTTCTTCTTTAGTTTAATCTTTATGTCCTTTTTCTCTGGTCCTTACTCAAATACAAAAACAACACTTACATTTATTAAATCGAACTGGCAGGGAGAAAAAAAACAAACAGATTTGTTGGAGATAAAAGTGAGGCAAGGCTTGAGCGTCGTGGTCCGAGTGTGGATCAATAGTAGGTGATGTAGGAGTTGGTGAGGGACGATTGTGGGGCAGTAGAGGGGCTAATCATTTCAGTCATTACCCCGCCGTGTCTCCTGATCCTAGGGATTAGCAGACAGAAACAGGGGAGATGTTGTGTTAGTGCTACACAAGGCTATCTGGACTTTGAGGAAGAGAAAACACTGCAGATCTCTGGTTCCTTTTGGTAATTGCACCTGAAGCACTGTAAACAGGGATCTGGGAGAGAGAGTGTGTGAATACTGGCTGCGCTGTAAAGGGGGCAAAGGACAGAAAGGGGACGGAGACAAAGCTGGCATTTGCATTGCGTGTGTACGTGTACAAATATAAGAAATCCAAGCAGGCAATCCTGAGGCGTGTATCGGCTTCTCGTCTCTGCCTTCCTCTTCTTCTCTTGTGTGCAGTGTGGGAGAGTAGAGTCGTGGGAGAGCTTACATGCTTGCCTGCTCACAAGCCTTTATACAAAGCTGATCATTTGACAGAGTACAAAAAGGCTAGAGAGGAAGGCCTCCAGCAATGCCTGCAACACCTTAAAATTGGTGTAGCGTGTGTCAGACATTTCATACATGGACATGTGCAAGAAAAGAAATTCCTATTCACATCATTGATCATGGTCACAACATGGCTCTGTCAGTTAGCTGCCGTCTCAACAGGAAAAACATCTCGACGATCTAATGTTTGCTTGTATAATGCTCAATTCATGAGAAACTCACATCATGGCTGCAGCAGTGTCTTCATTCACAGGGGCATTTTACAGACTGTGTACTTTAACATCAATTTGGTCTTTATAAAACTACAAACTAAGAAGTTATTGCAAAACTTTTATGGTTAAAAACTTTCCAGTATTTATTAACTATTTATATTTATTGAATATCACATTACAATATTACACTGATGGTACGCCTGCTACTAACTTAGCTACATTGTTGCTGCATTTAGCTGTTTTTCAGACCTCTCTTGTGAGTCAATTTTAGGAAAAAGCGACTATCAACAGGTTTATCAACTTTTCTGATGATATGGGATACTTTTGGGGAGTAGCAGGAAAACAGGTATAGCATACTCTCTATTAGCAACAGTGACTGCTGCATAAGTCCTCCCTCCCTCGTCCTAAAGAGGACGCGAGAAGCTCAGAACCAATTCAGTTTCAAGCTGCAGTCGGAGCTGGAGGTGATCGGACTGAACATGCCGTTGGCTGATCTTTCCCTGGATTCCTGTCAGATAAATAATCTCTGTTAATTATGAGTGTGGATAAATTTTTGTTGTAAAAGTTTAAATTTCTGTGACAAGTTGTCAATTAATTAAAGAACAACTCAAATTTGTTGAAAGTTAAAGTATAAACTTAAAAAAGACTATATTATATTTCTTTCTTACCATTTTAAACTTTCAATATTAAAGTGTGTTTCTATGATATTATTTATATTATATATATATTATATTATTATACCTCAGACCATAGACAGGGTATCGGGTCTGAGACTCGCGCTCGAGTTGCACATCTCATATCATTTCAGACTCGACTTGGACTCACATTCGAAAAACTTCAGACTCAATTTTCACAGTTTGAGACTTCTGACTCTTTTTTTTTTATGATCTCTGTCTGACCTTCTGTCCGCGTTAATTGCTTTCACTAAAACTTCACATAAACACAGACATGCCTGCATCCTCGCAATCAGTCAAAACAGTAGTGACATACAGCGATGCTGCAACATTTGTGTAATAAAACCTTCATAAAGAAGGATCAAACTAAGATCTGGAAACTGTAACGTCTGTGGTTTATAAATCCAGGATGCTGGATCAATCAAATTCACCTCCATCCACCTTAAAAGTCATCTGGAGACGTTAGTCATTGTAAAATGAAATCTAATGTTATTATCCATGTTAGCAACAGGTTTCAGGGCCACAGCGGTGTAAATGTTAGCTGGTTACTCATTGAACTGATTTTACTGGGTTCAGCCGAATGAATAAATGATAACAAAACAATAAATGATACTAAATATTCAGTGTTTGCCACTGAGACGATGCAGTCTGCAAATCCTACTAGCATGGCCAACAGTCTGGCTACTCTACAGCAAGTCTAAGGCGACAAACATCCTACTTAAATGAAAATGCTGAAGAATAAAATGGTATGTTACACTACAGTTTTACGATAATAATTTTAACTCCATCAGATTGGCTTCACTGAGTGTGTTCAGTATAAGAATGAGATATTTACTGAACACAGTTTCCATTAACTGTGAATTTGCCATGATTATGTTAAACTGGGATCAAATTGAGATTAGACCCACTATTAATAGAATATAATTTTACTGGGTCTGTTTATTAAATACAACTGTTGCTGATTTAAAGATGTAAGGAAAATTATATAGCCTGCAATTATTGGAAATAGGTTTATTAAAATTTTGAGTTATATTTATTCAGATTGTAAAAGTTTAAAATAAATATTTTGTGTTCATCTCAGTTATCAAAAACCTTTAAAAATAAGATGCTGCTGATAAACTAGCGCAGGAATCACATACTGTTTGTACATGTTTACCTGCTACAATACCTTGAGTCATATTATTTATGGGTCATTAAGAGGTTTGTGTAGACCTTCACAACAAGCTGTTGGATGAAGTATAATGGATGGGTCATAAACCTGCAGGACAGTAGGTGATCCTGCACTAACATCTAGCATACTGGCTCCTCTCTACATTCATGAATAAATCCAATAAAACTGCATTATTAGTTTTTCAAAAGTTTTAGTTAGTTTAGTTTTATATCAGGGTCCAGATGGATTTTTTTTTCATATTGATCCCTTATGTTTAGAGTGTACAGATATACATTTTCATGTTCAGCTACAGGTTTTATGAATTTAATAGAGCAGAAAATTGTCCAGAGGAGAGAGGCAGGCAATTTTTCAAAGATCAGAAGGGTGAGCAGTTGTCGCATAGCAGATTACTTATCACTACTCATCACCAGTCATGAGTTTCAAGTCACTACTCGTAATGAGTAGTGACTTGAAACTTGACTTGGACTTGAGCCATTAGACTTGAGATTTGACATGGAGTTCCAAAAAAAAAAAGACTTGTAAACCTGCCTCGGAAACATAATGTACTCGGTGAACAGGAAGTCTTTCTGTCATTTGGGACGTAAAACATGGTAGAGTGTAGGGAGGATGTATTATTGCTGTACTTGTTAAAATCAGGACGTTAAAGTGAAAAAAATGCTTGTGTGTCTTCACTTTTGGTCGCTGGTGATCACACCTGTGATTGTCACCATGACAACAAATTTTATCTGGAATTTTGTTTTTTGTATCTTCAATCAACACAACTACATTTTGTATCATGAAGCAGTCTAACTAGGCAACATTTTCATACCAGTTATTTACATGGGTGATAGTACTTGTATGTGCATATTTGCTTTATTTTATAAAAACATATATAAAAGTAATCATGACAACCATTTAATATTTCCTAAATTCTACATATTTCTCTCAGGATATTTACTAGTTCAGAACTATTGATTAATTAAAATGCAGCAGCAACATGTTTGGCATCTTTTGTGATTACAGCAAACCTCCTGGTATGCACTTATAATCACATTCCTGAATTACATCCCCAGTGTTGGGGATGTAACCATCACCGCCGATATCCTTAGTGTGGGCACGATCACTCAAAACAATTTTTACAATTTGATACTCCGTTTACCTGTTTCTGTTCCCAAGAGGATGACCTGCATCGAATTTCACAATTATTAAAATTTATAGTTTCCCCACCAGGTGGTGGTTTATGCTAAAAAAAAATGTGATTTTTGGTTATATCTCTGAAATTATTTGTCTCATTGACCTTAAATGCAGTGCAAATAAAAGGTCATAACCTCAGGATGCATCCTGTCCTGACGACATTAACAGGCTGGTTCAAAGTTTCAACACCAGGTGTGGCTTTGTATTGTTGTATTGTGTCTATTGGAGGATTGGGGGCGTTTGGGGATATACCCGTAGCCGTCGCTTCTGATGTGTAGGTTGTTATGTTGCTATGATGCTCAGACGTAGAGATGCAGACCAGAAACTGCTGAAGAAACTGAGCAAAGCAGCCTAATCGGGCTGTGCGCACCCTCATAGACATGTTAACCGTCTGTCAGACGGTAGCTTAACGCAAGAACACAAAACTTATTGCAATTATCACAAAGGGAAAAATATTCCCCATCTCCCCTGGGGGGCTCCGTAGAAATGCAGCTACTGTAAAATAAAAAGTTTTTTTTATTTTATCACTGTGTAAAAAGTCAGATATTAAAATTTTCCCACTTTCAAAACTCACGTTAAAATTAAAATGATGAATCTTATAAAGGAATGTCTAAAAGAACAAAGAGCTTCATTTTTTACAGTAAAACTGTAAAGTTCGTGCTATGTTTGGCTTTTTTGTTGTTTGGATTACTGAAAACATGAACACGAAGCAACACTTTCAAACATTTTTCTTTAAAAAAGTCATATAAAATGAGCTTTTTAAAGCAATTTAGAAATTATTTAATTATTTTTAAATCAATTTGGGAAGCTGCAGAAATTCTGCGTATGTTTCTGTCATGATTACGAGGATAATTTGACATTTAAGCTCCTCTGGTTGGTGGCACGGCCCCGCTCTACACCTTCTCATCTCGCCCGACTCGTGACCTGAAGGTAAAGCTGTGAATACTGAATGTACGGCTTTTCACACTGCTGCAAACATTCGGCTCTCAGAGGGCACACTGCCTCTTGGCTGTGGCTGCTCTTTAACACCTGCAGCTTCAAAAGGGGGGATAAACACCGAAAACAAAACAAGGCATTCAAAAGAAACTCACAGGAACATTTCCCACTTGCATACCGTATTGTGCTTTTGTACAGAATTGGAAAGGAGATTAAAGAAAGTTGGAATAATGTGACAGCAACAGAACCGAAGTGCAGAGTCACGCATGAAGCGTTTCACGAGTGTCAAAGAAAGTAAACTTTTCTGACTTTGACCTTAAAATAAGTCAGATCCAACTTGAGTGGTGAGTAGAAAATCAGGTTGAAACTCTCTACTTGTGTTCTTTCCGATTCAATCCATCAGTCACAGGGGACCACGGGAAATAAAAAGTTTCAGAAGAGAAAGTTAAAGGGGGTTCAAAGCTTGTTGGCAACCGTGTGGTTGTGCATGTTCATGTGTTAGCGAGATAAAAGATATGATATGGGGAAATGATGCCAACTTCCACATCTTCTTTGTTAACGGTGTTCTCATGAGCCCTGGCGAGTTTAAAAATAGAGCTTGTCTAATAGAGAAGATGGCTGAGAGGGAAGAAGAAGAAGAGCGTGCAGAGTCTGAAGGAGTCCTCTGTGGTGGCAGAATGCAATTTTAGATTGGCCAGATTGCTTTTTTTTTGCCTTATTCCATCTCCCCCTCGGCCGCTCATGAGGCGTGATATGCACCGGTGGGGTCCCTAAACCGCTATAAGCCTGACGCCAGAACCCACACCTCCGCTGAGGAGATGTCGCACTTATAGCACAAGAAAATCAGCACGATGAAATAAAAGAGGGACTCACAAAAGATCAGCAGGGATTTGAGAGTGATAGATGAGAGTCGGGTGAGGGTGTGGAGGAGCGAGGTACCAGCGAAAGGACGAAGGAGATGACTGCGATGGGATTACGGTGGGATATGACAGAATGTAAATGCACTTCAGTTGTCTGAGACTGATATGCCATGGTCACACAGCATTGTGAGAAGGGCACGGTCACGGGGCTTTGCTACAAGTTTGTACTTCCTCTGGTTTAAACAGACATCACATATTTCTCTTTGTCTCTGTTTTGTCACTTTCAGGAGGAGAAGGTTCAGCAGAGACCGGGCAGAAGGAAACGTCCACCTGTGACATTTGCCAGTTTGGGGCAGAATGCGATGTGGATGCAGAGGATGTTTGGTTAGTTTGCACAAACATAAATCCGCCAATTTTCAACCCAAACTAGTGACAGCGCTGTTGCAATTCTGCTTTCTTTCAACATTTTCAATCAAACTATCTTGTGTGATAGCAAAGGATGTAAAACAGAGCTCTTCTTCCTACTGCACACACCCACTGAGGGTTTAGTGCATGGCTGACCATTTCATTTAACCTCAATTACTGGAGCAGGGCTGCGAGAGAAAGGAGATTTTCACTTATTCTGGAAATCCAATTACTATCCTTACAGGACTTGGCAATGTCAGACCAAAAATGTCTTTGACACACACAAGAAAAACTAGTTCAGTGATGAAATGACGTTTGTCAGAAACGTAACCATTTTTTTGCAGAGGATACGGATGCAGGTAATGAGTTTTGGACCGGCTTGTGTGCGTTTGGACGGAAGCAGCACAAAAAAATGGAAAAAAAGGGGGAAAAAACCCTCAGGGGTATATAAAAACATGTATGCAAAGAACCCAATTAAATAGAGGCTCAAATGGTGAACCGTTCCAGCACCAGAATCAGTCCTTCGTACAGCTCGAATGAAACTTAAATGAAGCAACACTGCTGATTTGCTGTTTAACACAATCAGCTGGTATCAGCAAAAGGACAGCAGCGCTCATAAGAAATCCCAGATGTACCGCTAGAAATTAGAAGTGCCCTGAGAGTACGACTCTATCAAACTGCTTGATGTAATGGAAAGATAATGTACCCTAGTGTGCAATAACCGTAATGCCAAGGAATGGCTTCATGATGCATTTTTAGCCCTGTTGCAAATACTAAACAGCTGGAGTCCACTCTTGCAGTGCCATCCACTTTCACAAATGCACCTTATTACACCACTAAAACATGGAAATGGATTTATTGGCAATATCTTAATCCCCTAAGGGACTATTCTTATGATCGCTGCCGCATGAAATACAGTCAATGGTGTGCGCACACAAAACGTTAAAGAAAACGGAGCCTCGAGCATGTTTAGCACGTATTACAATAAAGACAGTCGCACAACTCATGTCACGGCAAGCAAAAGGACAAGAGAGCCAGCCAAAGTCAATAATGCATCTCGTTAAAAAAAAGTGGTTGATATAAATATTAAAACAGACGTATGAATATTTCAGTGTCCCTTCTTGTAAAACGGAAACTACAAGTACTCTTAAATCTTTAAAAACCCCCAAGGTGTTTTGATAAGAATGCTTCTGGTGAATAATCAGGCAGGTATTTGCAAGCCAACAGTGGGTAATTTTCATCACACAGCAGCCAACAACTGGCATTGTGTAAGATGGTTCTGATTAAAATGACAGGTCATTCCAATCAGGCTACAGCTGCTTTTAATCAAACAAACTGTCAGCGAATCACACTGTGATTGGAGAGAGGTGACTGCAAAATGGCTGCTTATAGTGCATGGTTTGTGTTTTAACACAAACAGTCCACATTAATCAATCATTCCTTCCTGTGTGTACTTTGTTTAAGTCATTAAAGTTTATAAGTCGTGGAAAACAGATGCTGTAACCTTGGACAGCAGCGGTTGGCGTTTCCTTAATGATTCATCTCATTGCAAGCGCACGTTGCAAACGTCATGTTTCTAGAATCGTTTTTCAATATACAATAACACGATTTCTAAAATGCATCATAGATAGTCACCAAAAAATACCTATTACATGAATCGTATGTGTGGCATCATTTTCCACGTGTCAGAGCAGATCGGGCCATTTAAATAGTGGGGGGTCTTCATGAGATGCAATGTTTAACTAAAACCCTCACGGAGGTGCCATGTTCTGACAATAACAATGATTTTAGATAAAATGCCTGAGTTCTAAGTTTAATCTAAGAAGGTGAGTCATTTAGTGGGGAAATGGGAGAAGATGTGAGTGTTTCTGGGAGGACAAACCCACAGCATGCAGTGCTTAAATAAATCTGAAACCATGGATATAGTTCCTGTATCTGAAATGAGAGAACAGCAAAAGGACTGAAAGCATCCAGAAAAACACTTTACTTTCCAATCTTTGGACTTTTCTTGCTGCTGAATATGACAATATTTCGTGCACCTTTGCTGAACAATCACTCTGTACGTTCTTTAGACCAATGTGTTTATTCATTTTTTTAAAACTCAATTACTATTCTGTAATTTGATAGCAAATAGTAAACACGCCTTTCTGTTTTAATGAAAGGTTTTGTTAGGTCACCAGAAAATTGCAGTTTCAGGCCATTTTTTCCCCAGCGTGCTATCGATGCTATTTGTCATCATTTGTGATTCACAAACAATAAAATGCATATTTTTCTCTTCCCCGTGTATTCAGATAAGAAAAAAAATGTCGTTTTGTGTCTCTTAGAGTAGTGTAAGTGGATAAAGCTCTGCTGGCAGAATGCTGCACTTGTCTCTGCCGCAGCCTGAAGAAAAGAGCCTTGGCATTCGTACTCCACCCTTCTGCAGCTTTCTGCTCTCTGCAGGCAGGCAAAAAAAGACCAATTTACCCCAAAGGGATCAATATAGTGTCACCAAAACCCATTTAGATCCATTTGTGGTGTAAAACTGTAATTACCCACAAAAATCCATGCTCTCAAAGCCATCAATAGCACCCATCGGTGTTGATGTAATCAAAGGAAAAGAAAAAGAGAAGCAGATAGCGAAGAGGAGCTGCAGCAACACTCGGTGGGGTTAGACCTCCTGAGAAAAGAGTGAGGGGCTTTTTAAAGCCAGCGCTTGTGTCCATATTGAAGCCCATTCTGTGGAGAGAATAAAGGAATTTCAATAGGAATCCAGACAAAGAGGAGAGCAAAGGGCAGAAAGGTTGGAGAGTGGCTTGACAGTGTTTGGCTGGGTCCATGCAGGCACACGTACGTGCACATGCATCCAGTGCACGTACGTGCACATGCATCCAGTGCACGTACGTGCACATGCATCCAGTGCACGCTCTTCCCACAGCCGGTGGACCAGCGCGTGGAATCACAGACTTTCTGACACCTTTTTATCCGGAGCTTGATAATGAGAATTAATAGAACCTCTATGTTTGTGTTACATTATTTTTTTCTTTTGCATGTCTTTGTTGTTGGTTTTCTCCTTTAAATTGAGTTTTTTTTCCTGTTTTTGTTTGTGTTTTGCATTATTTAAAGTGCTTCTTTTCTCGTTTTTCTCTTGCGCTTCTCAATGTAGGTTTTAGATTTTTGATATTTGTTTCTGCATAAGTTGTTCTCTTGAATTGATTTGAGCAGAATTTCAGCACTGCTTGGTGTTTTTAAGATTTCAGGTTGTTGATGTTATCATTTTCCCATTTTTTTACTCTCTTTATATAAACTCTGTACCTTTTATGGAGTACTTTTCTTTATACAATGTGGTTTATTGTTTTAGTTTTTATAATATCTTCTTGCTTTTGCTGTTGTTTCATGTGTATTTGAAGAAGCTGAGTGTTGTGCGATTGCTTTACCTCCATTTTAATCGTTTTGTACATTCTATTTTGAGCCTTTTTTTGCCTGTCCTTGTTCATGTGTTCATGATTTACATAACTGAATTTACTTCCCAATAAGTAATGATTTTACTTTTAACAGTGCTCCTGTGTTGTACCTTTTTGCATCTCCACTGACCTTGCTGTGCAAATTTACTGGTTTTTCTGGGTTAAAGTCTTCAACAGCTTAACTTATTCAACATGCTCCACGTGTGAATGTGTACGTATGATCGCAGCTCAGTGAGGTTTACAGAACCGCCTGCTTGTTATAAACATACAGGCAGTCCATAAGGTTAAAAACAAGTATTTATGGAAACAGCAGCAGCATGAAATCCTGCCTGGTTGGTTTGATTGGTTAAGGCTGTTACATACTCCACGAGAAGCGAGAAATTTGTTCTTGTTCTTGGGGGTCCAAAAAGAAAATGCCGTCATTTTGTTCTCGCTGACTTTTTTGAAGACAGTTCTCGACACACCGGGCTGGCAGAACTTTTTTCTCGAGAAGTATTCTGTGATTGGTCAGGAACTTGAAGGCTAAAGGGCCGGTACTGCCGGTTTTCGACCAGGGTCCCCACTTTTCCCCTGTTGAATTCGGCGTTTAGCTTTGGCAAATTTGTAGCGAAGGTAGCGCCACTTCCTTCTGCAGACGCTTTCG
>JBAMHX010000014.1:24593576-24608057 GCA_037177515.1 Pseudomugil tenellus
CATCGGATCAAACTTGTATTTTCGCTTGCAGTTTTGTAAAGTTGTCATCATGAAAACCATGACACACACTAAATCCTCACTTAAATAAGCGTGTCTCCAACACTTTGCACCCACTGTCATTTGCGTGAGCAA
This sequence comes from Pseudomugil tenellus, assembly GCA_037177515.1. Taxonomy (NCBI): domain Eukaryota; kingdom Metazoa; phylum Chordata; class Actinopteri; order Atheriniformes; family Pseudomugilidae; genus Pseudomugil; species Pseudomugil tenellus. The sequence continues at coordinate 24,593,709 of JBAMHX010000014.1, forward strand.
TCTTAGTCGATCACGTACTAATCACGGCCTCACACGCTAAATTCTAGATGCCACACGCTAACTAGTACACGCAAAATGAGATCTTAGTAAATTTGGCCCTGAGACGGAAGAAACGTATCTGATATTTAGTAAACCACATTTAATCGTTTTATTTCTTGTCCTAATAATTCCATAGTTTTAATATTTAGGAGATTTTCACGATTGAAAGCGGGACGCAAACTTTTTTTTTCAACTTTACTGCATTTACAAAACAGCAAGACTGGAAGCAGAAGACTGCGGATGTGCGTCATTGCAGCGGGAGAAGGTAACCATGCACAGAACGACCGGAATTTAACTCCGAATCATCAGTTCCACTCGGAAATAGGTGGCGGCAGGTGAGAGACTACAGGAAAGTGTGCAGGTTGGGTCCCGTACATACAGACTCCAATCCTGCTCTGCTTCCTGGTCTCATTCCTAAATGCGTTTAAATGAGGCCCCAGAACTGTAGAACTGTTAGAATCCTGCATGAGACCATAATGGGACAACATTCCTCTCCTACAACTCCAGCAACTGGTCTCCTCACATGCCAGATGTTTACAGACAGATGTTAAAGATGCTACACAATGCTAAACACCATCATGGAATTATTACAGATCTGTTGCTGCCATCAGATTCTAAATGAGCTCATATTCTCCATGAAATGGTAAATTGTCTCAGTTCCAACATCTGACACGTCAGTGTTCTTCAGGCAATACGATCTGCAGATTATCACCTTTTTTTCGTTAAAGATTCTTCCAGTTTTTACAGAGTTAGGTAACAAACCAAAAGCCTCTGTGTGTGTGTGATCCATGAAGTTTATAAGTGCCTAAATGCTAAGTGGGTTTGTATTTTTGCATCTTACTACCTTTTTTCCTATTTTTTACATTAAATCTGTTTCTGTACCTGTTAAAAGTTTGGTTTTAGATTGGCATACCTTCACTGCTCTGCTCGTATGCAGTAATCCATCAGTGACCCCTGGACTATTAACATATTACAAACTACTGCAATGTTATTTCGCTGTTTTTGTTTTTTGGACCTTTGTTGGATCTTTTCTTTTTCTCTTTTTTTTCCTACTGTTTTGATCTCTCTGCCACCACGCGACTCCCTCTTTCCCACAGTTTGTGTGTTTGCCTCTCACTGCATTTTCAAAGGATTACAGTGAAATTTGAGGCTGAGGATTATGAAAATCAATGCTATGTTCAGTTGCAACGAGCTTTGCTGCTAGGGATTTGTACACAACAGGAGGCAGTTAGTGGATATGTTGGCCTTAACTCTGCTCTGCGAGTGTGTGTGTGTTTGTAAGCGTCGAAATGTGTGTAAAGCGGCCTTTTCAGCTGGGAACCTGCAGACAGTCTGGAGGTGGGGAGGCTTTGATTGGAGGGAAATCGCAGGGAACTAATCAATACGACACATCCTGCTAAGAAAGTATTCTCACGCGCCCATGAGGCACACACTCAGGTGCTATTAGGCTCATTCACACACACACCAGTAAGTTTCATTTAACACTTCTCCACCCCTCCGTACGTCTCAGCAGAACGTGTGAAGGAATGATTTGGCTTGTGTGGGGGAATCAGCAGATAAAACAAGGATTATTTAGAAGCGATTTCTGTGGTGTACACGCATGTGTTTGTGTGCAGTTGTCTTTGGACAGCACTAGGATGTGTTGACGCACTGCAGTCGGGTGCTATAGTGCCTATTGTGGAGAAAGTGAGAGGCCTCATTAAAAATGTATGCCGCTCAGGCATCAGCCACAGACCAAACAGCGGCTTGTCGGGATGCACAGCTTCTCTGTGATGAGAGATTGTGTGCATGAATACATGCGTGTGATGTTGGGCCTACATGATATCTTCTTCTTTTTTTAATTGGTGCGTGTAAGGAAATCACATTTTAGTTCAGAGGAGTTGTTTCTTTGATTTGAGCCCTTGCTGCCTGCTTTCATGTTCAAACTGCTCTCATTTAGATGCTTTTTTATGATAACATGGACACTAATTGTACTCTTAATCTTGTCTTAAGGGTGATTTTTTTGCTAAATTAAGTCAGTGTTGCATAATCTTTCAAAATGAACCCACGTGACCAAAATGTTTGTTTATTTTTCATCACTCATCTCAGGCGGTTTTTACACACTTATTTTGAAGTGAACAAATGGGAGCTTCAGTCATTCAACACATGAAACAGATTAGGGTTTCTTCTGTGGATGTACCGGTACCACATTTCCTCAGTCCAAATGCAAATACTTCACTTTAACTGTTTAAGTCGTGTACTTGTTTCCTGGTGTGTTTTCATATTATCACATGATCTGTTGTAAAGCACTTTGCTTGCAAAGTGCTATATAAATAAAGTACTTATACATTTATATTTTACTTTGTGGACACCTCAAAATGAAACCAAGGATTAAATTAAAAGATGAAAATAAACCCTGCAGCTTATGAACCTCCAGCAGAATCAACAGGAGATGAATCAAAGCAGAGTTTACAGTGATTCCTTCGTTAAAACTTCCTACATTGTGTTACATAAGCTGGTTAGGGTCCTTACAACACAAAGGTCATTTCAGGTTCAGCACAGGGCATTGTGGGTAATCTAAAACATACATACTTACAAAATGATAGCAGGGAGAAATGGTTCTGGGTCAGACGTGGACCAATCCTTTCTAAGGTTCACTCCGATATTGTCCACGACAGCTCGACTAAGAAGCAGCTGCGTGTTTTACTCTTTTATGGTGGAAACAGAAGTTGTGCTGCATAAACCAAAGGATGAGCAAGTTTTTTCTTTTCTTCTCCTTCAGTGACTCAATGCAATGTCTCTGGCTAGGATGACAGTACAATATTCAAAAGTTCTGGCTCATATGAGGAAGTGTAATGTGACTGCAGAATTTGACGCAAAGAATCGTGTAACCCAGAGTTCTGCATCCAATCATATCGTGTCTAGGGGACTTTTTGGAGTTATTGCCACTGTAGACGGAGCTCCTACAGAAAAGGAATCCATGAAAGAGCGAAGCAGCCAGTTGTACTTTGTTTACACCAAACACGATGCATAGATCTTTGTTGGTTATTGTAGAAGGTTCTATGCCATTGCATAGCTCCACTTTTTAAGATTTTTTGTAAATAACTTAGATCTGAACTGTAAAAACACAACACCCTGTATGGAAATCATTAACCATGTTTTTTACTGGATGACCACGAGTTACCATATTAAATAGATTCAGATTAAGTTATTAAAGGCCACATAACAAGTTGGTGGAATTTTTCTTCACTACAGCATGACAGTGCTAAAATCTCTGTGTCAGAACAAACACACTACAATACAAACGATAAATGAAGACATAAAGATGTTTCAGTTCATGAGCTGGTTTATAGTTCATGCAGCAGTTGGGAAGAAGCTGTTTTTTAATATGACTGATTTTAAGGTGAGGGACCTGTAGCGTCTTCCAGAAGGCATGAGTGTAAACAGAGGATATGCAGGGTGGGAGGGGTCTGAAGGGATTTTTACTGCCTGTTGTGTGATGCGTTTGTGATACAGTCTGTCAATAGATGGGAGACTGTGGCCTGTGATTTTTGATGATTTGTCTGTGATGCATTGTAGTTTTTTACATTAATTTGTTTCCAGACTTCCAAACCAAACTATTATAAATTAAAATGCTTTGAATGATGGCTGTGTAGAACTGCAGGAGGATGTTGTGCCTGACTCTGAATTTTTTAAGCTGAAGCAGGAAAAACAACATTTTATTGGCTTTTTTGTAGATATGAGTGTTGTTCCCATTTTAGAGTATTAGTGATGTGTGTACCTAAGAATTTGAAAGACTCCGATATATTATAGTATATAGTAATACACTCTTTAGATCTTCAGTGGTTGTTTTAGACTCTGTGTGTGGAGAGTGAAATGATTTCCTGTTGGGGGAGCAAACTGAATAAGAAACTCCGAAGAGGGCCACTCAAGATTTTCCCATCTAAAAGACACAATACTGAACATTTCCAAAGGGTTTTTGTTTGTGTTGGATTGATGCAGCAGTTTTATTCAACATTCCCTTCATACAGGAGCAAGTTAGCTATTTATTGTAAATCTTAAATTGACCTATGAATGGAATAAAATCAAATATTGGTGACAAGAACAAATGGAAATTTCAGGAATAACTTCTTAAAAGTCAACACATCAGCAAAGTTGTGTGAAGCTGGAGTGTTGGAACAGACAGAAAGCAGGATTACAGTCTCAAATCTTCTACAGTGTGAGAGACGGTTTGTAGTTTAATGACTTTTCTCTGCTAAATGAGAATTTAATGGCTTAAGGCTTCCCTTAAAAACTCCATGAAACTACTTACACACTTCATTGTAGTGAGTGAGTGGACTCTAAATGAATCAAAATAATATACAAACCATAAAAGAAACAATGACCTCTTTTTATCCAAAATCTATGAACAATGAAAAAAAACAAATATGATTTAAGAGATAAAAAATCTAAATAAAACCCAAAAAATTTTTAAAAAGTATTTATAAATAGTACGTTTAGTTTTTACAATTATTACATTAAATTTAGCTTCATGACACATCGAGATGTTGTATATTTGTCGTCTCATATGTATTTAATTTAATTTGAACTTTTGTGCAAATTTTTCTCTGTATGTTAAAATAGTGGTGTTATATAAATATTTTCTTCACCTTACATTGTTTTGATTTATCTAGTTCGTTATTATTTAGTTTTATTAGGGTAGGCTGACACTTGCATGACTTTTGGCAACGATTTTCCGTCGCAAGTTGTTGCATTTTGGGGGCACGAACTGGGAGGCTCCCACACCGTTCACGCATAGTTCACGACGAGTTCATGAATAGTTCACAAATCCCATCAGTGTCCGCATTGACACGAATTGGCACGATGAGTTCACGCATAGGTTGCGCATAGTTTACGCACTTCCCGCATTGGGACGAAGAGTTTGCACAATTCGGACGGTGTTGTTCCGACTTGGGCATCCCATATGAAAAGGGGGCCTCCCCAACCCCAGGTCAGTGGAAGAGAGAACTTGCTGTATTCCAGAGACACAGTCATTGCAGAAAAGAGAAGATGCCTATATTTGCCATGCAGTGGCACGCATCCTCCTGCATCGTTCTGACGACTTCACGATGTGTTCATGGACAGTTGGTTCACATACAGTTCACGACCCGGTGGCGAAATTTTGTCGTGACCAAAATTTTGAACATTTGAAAATTCTCGTCCCGACATGGCACGCAGTCACGATGGGTTTACAGACTATTCACGACAGTTTATTGCCAGTGTGTGCCACAAAATCGTGCAAGTGTCAGGGCGTCCTTATGCTTTACATTCAGGCAAGGAAAATATTTTTAACCCCAAATAAGTTCCTCATCTTACTGACTCTGTAAGAATGTGACCATAGACTCAAACCCATCACAAAAAAGACCAAACAAGGGGAATAAATAGTTTTTTTGTTTGTTTTTTTTGCCTTATAGCGTGTTTTAACCTACACATTTATCGCCTGCCTAGTTGATAAGTGGTGTTTATATCATACAAGTAGGAAAAGGGGTGTGGAAACTCACTGTGTTGCATTAATTGAGTAGCGACAACATTTTGTAAAGCCGCCGTGAGAATTCGTTGTCTGGTGGATTCCAAACAGTTGTCTAAGATGGAAATGTACAATTTATTCACACACGTATCACAGGCAAGAGCAGAGAGTTTGTTGACAGCTGTATCAATTGTCTCTGAGCAAAGAGATGCGTGGGGTCTGTTGCAGAGCATCGATGTAGATTCTTGTCACTGTCGCTGCTGTAATTACAGTGGAAAGCGAAAGAAGCATTCTCCGTAATATGAATGAAATGTCACTTTAAATCACAGTCCTACGCTCTTCGTTGCATAACCCTCTGCAGTGGCAGGTCATTCATAGCCATTACGCTTCACCTTCGGTGTCATGTGGGATTTGGTGTATTCGCCAGCCTTTCCACAACTGTCTTCTCCCTGATGCATAACAAAGCTTTTCTCCACATCATTCTTGCTTTGCTGATCCATCATTACAGCAGTAGCTGAGCGCTGCCATGCTTTGCTGCACGGCATTTCAATCAACATCAGTGTCAGCAGTTATGAATCATCGCGGCTGATTGTGAAGGTGTCTGCGTGCATGTGTGGGTGTGCATTTGTGTGTTGGCTGGCGCTCGCGTATGCAAATGCAGCAGTGAGACAGCTTGAATGCATGTGCTTTACTGAGAACTGGGCACCAAGGGAAAAAGAAAAATACTGGGAGAATAATGACAGATTTATAATTACAGAATTGTGCGTTCGGTGCGACTCAGCAACAACTGTCTGGAGAAGGCAATCTGGGTGTAAGTTCTACTGATCAGGCCTGCTGCAGAAACTAGGGTCACACTCTGCATATGCCAAAATCAGATATGAGTATTCTTCTGCTCACAGGTTTAAAGAAGCACTCGTTCTCCGTTGCATTTGGGCAAATGCCACATATGCACAAGAACCCACACAAACACACAACCACTTTGAAGTTTAATTGCGGTGTTGCAACTGATTTGTGAATTCTAAAATCTTCGAGTGAAGTCTTAATTTAAAAAAAAAACACACACACAAAGGAATTAGTGTTTTACAAAAACACAGCATAATGGAGGACTTGGTTTGGCAGAGCAACACAAAACCTGGCTAACTTACACATCTTTTCTGGTGCTGGAAGTGAGTAAACAGGTTTAGTCTTTAGTCTTTTTCTCAATGATTTAGGATGTTCAACAACTTGCACTTAAAAAAGGATTTGTTGAAGGAATTAAATGTTTTCATTTTAAGCTAATCAGCCTGGATGGAATTTCTAAATCTGAAGCCACGTCATTTGATATAAGAACTGAAGACAAAAACCCCAAGGGAAGACAAATGGACATGCGTTTCTTTCTCTTAAACATGTCTCACCTCTTGTCCAAACTGACAAGTCATTGGGGCAGCCATATGAGCAATAAAAGCCAAGCCTTTGTTTTCCCTTTACATTTCTTCCATCACTTCTGATGGAGTCCCAAGGAGTTCTCAGCCAAGAGACATAGTTCCTTCACTGTGTCCTTCACTGTAACCAGATGTATCCTAGGTTTTTCCCTGGACATGTCCAGAATACTTTACCTCAGTGTTCAGGAGACATCCTAACTGGATGTCCGAAACACTTCCTATGGAGCATCAGCTCTTATCTCTGATGACTCTGAAACAGATTACTCTATCCTCACAGCAGGCTGAGCTTCTCACCGTGCCTCTGAAGATCATTACATACTCTTTGAAAAGTGACAACTTTGTTCTTATTCTCGAGGCTCAGGTGAAGGAGTTTATTTTGGTCTAGTTAATGCAAACTGGATGAAAGGCTTTGTCTATGACGGGGCGGGAATTACTCCGGGGGTTTCTATGTGTAGTAAACAACTGACCCAGTTAGTTAGCAGCTTAAGTCCACCAATGAATTCATTCAGAATTTCTTAATCCAGATTTCCGTCCAGATCCCAATATTTCATGGAATATAAGTTAGACCAATTCTCAAAAAAAATAAAATCACAAACACCAGCCTAGGAGCTGCTAACAATCATACAGACAAACAGACAGATAAATGTGGGCAAAAACATGACCTCTTTATCATTGGTATCAACATCGAAAGGCGAGGTTGTGAATTCAGCAGTGACTGTGTCTTTTATTACCATGTTTACATTTTCATACTCTCTCTCCACCTCAATCAGCTGTTCATTAAAGCTAACATGGTCAACCTCTCCTTTGTGGAAGCAATACATTTTTGCTTCATGGATTTTTACAAGGCTCGCTTCAGATGTCCGGCCAATCACAAAATACTTGGAGCCCCGCAAGAACAAAATCCTTCTAGATCAAGAATAAGCAGCAAGATGTCATTGTGTTGTTATGCTTGGATTATGCACCAACACCTCTGGAGGAAACTCATTTCAGCTGCTCAAATCCACGATCTCTTACTTCACAAATCTTACTATCGACCAACAAGTAGTTTTTCAAACAAGCTGTGAAACTTCTTTAACAACCGAGAAAAAGGAGTCCAGTTGGCTCTATTTAGGCTCCTGGGATTACCATCAACCAGACAACACATGTAAGGGTTAATGCCCGACAAGGTGTCCATTATTCAAAAATAATGTACGATGCAGATGTGGACAGACGGATGCCTTCATGAAGTTCATTATTTTCAGATAATGGACACCTTGAAGGGCATTATCCATCTTATACCATGGTCCATTAGGAAACAAATCAATCACTGTTAAAATCATACGTTTCTTGCAAGAAGCGACTGAGCGGACTATTAAATGTAAAGCGTTGCCAAGGTTGCTTAGTCTGCCCATAGAACCTGTAGCTCAGTCAGCGGCATCGGAGAGAAGAGAGATTATTTCTGTTGCTACAGTATGTCACGGTTGCGTCACCAGCACAGTAATTTAGAAAAATTAGGCTATTTGACCAGAACTTCTTTTATAGGTGTCCATTGTCCAAAAATAATGGACACCTAGCAGTCAGTCAGGATTGAGTATTCACCTGGATCATGGTATAATTTATGTTACTATTCTGCATTATTTTTTTTAGTTTCTGATTTAATTTGAGTTCTGTGGAAAGGACTATATAAGAAAAATAGAAACAAGCTTTTTGTCATTTTTAGAGGTTCCAGTACAACTTACTGTGCATAGTAGCATTAGATTAACAACTATTATGTTTTTAGGTCGTTTATTCCTATCTAAAGTAAATTGCATGTCCTGACACTGTAACAGTGACTCAATTGTCCTTTGACAATACTTAAACAGTATCAAAACAGGGTTACTATGCACAGTCTAACATCCTGACTGATGTCTCTCTCTCTCACTTTTGATCCCTCAGTATGTTTCATTATTTATCTCCCAGACTCTCAAACATTCACCTGAATGCTCTCATCTTCGTTGATATTTCATTTTTTATTTAGCAGCTGATGATATAATAAACAGAAGGAAGATTAAAGTTGTGTTATTTTCTTTCTTAGGTGTGTTTGCAACATCGACTGTTCCCACATCAGTTTTAACCCAGTGTGTGCCTCTGACGGCCGATCCTATGACAACCCATGCCAGGTGAAGGAGGAGTCCTGTCAGAAGCAGGAACGCATCGAAGTCCATCACCTGGGACACTGCCAAGGTCTGACTCACAAATAGGAACGCATGTTTTCACTGAAACTGAAAAGCACAACACCTTCACAAACACAGCGGGAGCTGTCTGTCTGTCTGAGCAGATCTTGGATTAATGCTGAAACACAGACATGGCGACAAAATGAGGGGGCAAATGCAGACAGTATGATCATATATCTCTAAAGCTGTACTTCCAACTGCATCTTGTATTTCCAGAAAGTTACAATAAGTCACAGAAACTGAGTGCAAAGATCCTCAAAACCTCATATGACCTTCACTGCTCCATATTGATAATCTGTTGAAGGGTATATCCACCATTTTCATTTCCATTAGTTCATTTTTTATTCTGCATTTTCAAGGAAACACGGATTTCTTCATCTCTGTTGAAATCCCTGACCTGGGTGCTAAAAAAGGGTGAAAATTAATCTTTTGTAGATGAGACTTATGCACTGTTTTTGTCATTAAGGTTTTTTTTCCGCCTGCACTTCATTTCTCCTCATTTGTTTAGTGTTGCTTCAACATGTGGCTGAAACCATAATCAGGCTGAAAGCATCAGGAGTGACCTATTCACAGTCCCAGTTCAGAGACTTATTCATACAACAGTTGTTAGTGGCCTAATTGTGTGGGAGTGGATCTAAGAGCATTCGGCTGACAATGCCTCTGCATGGCACAAGAGGTCCTTTGAGAAGTAATATGGAAGATGGCAATCAGGACTAACTAGCTGTAGCACATGCATCTGAATTTCACCACCTATCGATTTTAATCCAGTTTCCTCGCAGATCGTTTCGATAACAACAAGTTGTGATTAAGACAAATGTCCTGACCCTGAGGGATGAAGGAAGCTCATTGTTAGCCAGGACTCTAATTCTTACACTTTACTGTTTTATGTGTCACTTTTTATGCTGTAATAAAATACTTCTACCTTCCTGGATTTACTATAATGTATAAACATCTTGAGCTGTCCCTCATTTAATTAAATGTTGCCAGACAGGATATTGGTTCAGATTTATTCAAACCTGCCAAGGGTTTGGACATTTCCAACATTTAAAAACCCCTTCCATCCATTATCTACCACTTAATTCCGAACAAGGATGCGTGGGGGCTGGAGCCAATCCCAGCTGACGTTGGGCGAGAGGTAACGGACACCCTGGACAGGTTGCCAGTCCATCACAGGGCCAACAACCACAAGACAATCAAGCATGCACACACTCACTCCTATGGGCAATTTAGAGTCTCCAATCAGCCTATCCCCAAGGCGCATGTCTTTGGACGGTAGGAGGAAGCCGGAGTACCCGGTGAGAACCCACGCTAAGGGGGAGAACATGCAAACTCCACACAGAAAGACCACCATCCGAGCCGGGGATCAAACCGGCAACCTGCTTGCATTGAGGATAGAGCTCTAATCACCGCGCCACCATGCAGCCCCATTTAAAAGTCCACATGCGAAACTCTTCACAACTTGGTCTCTTAGAAATCTTTCTCGTATTTTCTGTCAGTAGTCTTCAGGAATAATTATCCAGACTTTCTGAAAAACTTTCCAGAACTTTTCTTTAGCTCTTGGTCCAGATGATCACCCACTGCTTCTCTTGGGTTAAGCTCTCAGCACGATTCATCCCTTCATCAGATCCGTTTCCAGTGAATTTCAGTCCAGTTCTTGTGTCATGTGGCCCTTTCTCTCTCTTTCCCTTCCTTGAAAATGGCTTCTTGACAGCATCTCTTGGATGGAGACCATTTCTGATGAGTCAACAGCAAGCAACAACCTTCATTGGAGAAAAGCGAAGCCATTTGGAAGTGCCTAAAATGGCTGTTCCTCCTTTACTCATCAGGGGCACAGAAACAGAGCAAATCCCCATATAGTCCAGTGTTAAAAGGGCCAACTTCACAGCAGAAATAAACATGTTAAAAAGCTATTATAGGTTTAATTGGACAAGTTACCTTCGCAAAATCTGTAAGGGGGAGAACTTTTTTATAACTCATCTGTTTAAATAGTGTCAATTATCCACTCCCACACTCAGCCCCCCTCTCAGTTCCACCTCTTTGCCCATTTTTGTTTTTTCCGGGAGTTACAGCACGTATGACGCTGCCCAAATGGCGTTTGTGGGAACCACCCACTGAGCTTCCCTTTAGCTCTTTAGAAACCTAGTGAGGCCAAGAAGGCTCCATCCATCTTTTTTATGTACAGTCCATGATCAACCAAATGCAACTCTCATGTTCTATTTAAGTTCTTTGTTAGATTTGTTCCCCTTTTTTATCGGTATCACTGTTCCCATGAAGCAAATTTTTTTAGGTTTGACATTTCTTCTTTCGAGGTTCTTGGATGTGGAAAATGTCTAAGGACATGCCTCACACCATGCTGGGATGTAAAACTGTTCCATTAAACCGAACCATAACACACTGTTTCTGAACCCCTTCAGTCGTAGGCTAATAAAACAAGACATGGTGGAGCTACTGATAACATACAATACAATCCATTGATTGGTGACCACAAAAACACCACTGTTTATAACAAAAAGCACAAAACAAAACCACGTTACCACGTTAGTCCATCATTCAGTCACCGTTAGAAAAATAAAAGGTAAAGGATGTCTTTCTATTGTTGTGGCTTCACATTAATTGTCGTTGGACTATAGTATGATGCCACACTAGGCAGTGGGTCTAAACCTTGCAGCTGCAATGGCGGTTTGACTTACAGTGGGAGCGCCCACCTGAATTGGCTGGACCACTCTAAAACATCTGAACCGTACAGGCCAGAACCAAACCACTTAGTGGAAACGAGGGGTTTTGTAAATCATGCTGGAGGTGTCGAAATAAATGGTAAAAGGTCTGTATTTGTATAGTACCCCTTTCAAAGCTGGATTTGATCCGTCAAATCATTTAACCTATTTAATTTTACTCACATATAATTTTATATTCTATATACAGATATATTTCTTTTTCAGTCTAGCCAGATCGTCCCGGATGCATAGTGTAGGGAAACCAGATCAATCCAACAACCTTCTAACTGGCAAAAAACAGCTTTCTGAGCTGCCCCTTTAAATAGTACTTTATGTCTGTCCAAGTGTATTATCTTTGGTATTTTTCATAGATGCAAATAAAGAAATTGGAGCATAAAACATGTCTTATCGACAAGCTACTGGTAACAGCACCTAACAAGCATATTTAATACAGATTCTTTGCTCAGTTTTATGTGTCGACTCAACACTGGTTCATCCTTTGACACTGTTGACTGTTTTTCCTTGAATGATAACAAGGTCAACGTTATGTTACAAACAAAAACACATTCCTGTTAAAATGATCAGGTACTGAGACAAGACTGTTAATAAGTTTAAAAAGCAGATGAAGATAGTCATGAATACTTATGATAACAGTTCAGCATGACTGCTTGGATGGAAAATACTAAAAATGAAGGATAGCTTGCACTTCTGCAAAAGTGTTGTTTTAACACTACAGTATGTTTACTGTGGGCTCTGACATCTGGTGGCTTTTTGGAAATGAATTCTGTTTTCTGAAATAGATATAAAATATACAGATCTTGAGCTTTTGACTTCAATGAAATGCATTGTTTTCTCCAATGTTCCACACGTTGCTAAATATGAATAAGGAATAAAGTAGAAAAAGGCAATAAATTAAAATACCAGGCACATTTTATGCCATTAGAGATCCCAGGAATTGAGGTCATTGATTCACTGACCTCTGAAAAAAAATCTTCTATGATAACGTAATGATGATGGGAAGATTTGGCACGGCCATTCTGAAAAATGAGAAAATTACTGCAGGTTCGATAAAGTGAGGAAAAAGGATTTATTATTTGCTTTGATCCTGATTCAGGTGATTCTGCTCCTTTCTACCCTTTATTCAGCATAATACATTAGAGAGGACCGCGTCTGACTTTTTGAAGAGAATGGCTTACATTTCTAACGTATTAAGCACACAGGTGCACATGGCATGAGATGGCAATCTACCTCCAGCCCTCTCCTCTGCACCGCCATCCGCCTGCACGTGGAAACCATTATAGATTTAGCTTCAGGAGAGGTTACGGTGACCTGAGATCAGCTTTAATGTGTCTTTGACCTTTCCAGGCGACATCAACCCTGGGCACAAAGGCGATGGACACTTCCCGCGGACAGACCACACGGGTGAGTGCTCCTGTACTGGTGGGGCGGGGGGTGGGGGGATTAGCAAATAACGTGCTGTCAGTCAGAGCTGAGTCAGAGTTGCTCTCAGACTTTATCCTTTTCTTCTCTTCATCATGGCCATGTATGTGCAGAGGTGGCCAGGAGCTATATGTGAACTTAGAATTAACATTTGTGTGTGTTCACAGGGAGGGAAAACGAGGCCCCGAGGGGGGGGGAAGCCCGCGGTCTCTACATCCCCTGTCCGGATCACTACAAAAACTACTGCGTCCATGGAGAGTGTCAGTTCCCAAGTATTCTTGCCCAGCCTTCATGCAGGTACTTGTAAACAAAAACAAACACCTACAGCTATGGACTAGGTTAAAAGAGCAGTGTGTGTGTTTGGGTGTGTGTGTGTGTGGGGGGGGTATCAGCAGGTACCAGTATCAGCAGGCTGAGTGTGAAGCTAGCTGCACAAGTCATTGTGGTCACTCACAAGCTTCCAGTCTGTCACCGCAACCAGACAGTAAACCAGAGCTGCGAGGGGAAGAAGTATTTGATCCCTCTAGTACTACATCAAATACCACATACTGACCAAAACAACTAAACTATCTTGCAAATATTTTCTCTTGGTCATCCAGATAATTAAAGATGTTTTATTTCCTATATCTGTCTTATGTGACCACGGTGGGTGCTGTGGGTTAGAGAGAGGACCACAAGCATTTCCTCTCTAAGTATTTGACCCCCCACCCCCCCGAAGTTTTATCCAAGGCAAGTTTATTTGTACAGGACATTTCATGTACATCATTCAAAGTGCTTTACATAAAAGAATTACAGATGTTGAAAAAAAAACTAAGTAAAAATGCTAATAAAATCCTTAATTCAAATAAAATAATGGAAAATAAGATCAGTTCAAAGTTCAGATTTCAATCACAGCTGCATGAGAAAGGAAATGTTTTTAACCTGATTTAAAAGTATCTGCATGTGGTGAAAGTTTTACCTCTACGGGCAGTTTGTTCCTTATGTTTGCAGCATAACAGCTAAATGCTGCTTCTCCATGTTTAGTCTGGACTCTGGTCTGGTTTAGTCTGGACTCTGGT
>JBAMHX010000014.1:24620135-24634887 GCA_037177515.1 Pseudomugil tenellus
GAGTAGAGCCGCTGCTCCTCCACATCGAGAGGAGCCAGATGAGGTGGCTCGGGCATCTGGTTAGGATGCCTCCTGGAAGCCTCCCTGGTGAGGTGTTCCGGGCAAGTCCTATTGGGAGGAGGCCCCGTGGGAGACCCAGGACACGCTGGAGAGATAATCTCTCCCGCCTGGCCTGGGAACGCCTTGGTATCCCTCCTGATGAGCTGTAAAATATGGCTGGGGAGAGGGAAGTCTGGGCTTTCAACCTTAGGCTACTGCCCCCGCGACCCGACCCCGGATAAGCGGAAGAAGACAGTACAGTACAGTATTGTGGGTGGTGGTCTTAGGTTTGGACGTTTGGTTTCAATTTCATAGGCTGACACTTTCCTGGTCTTTCCAGCTAGCTAAGGCATCCCAAAAAACATCTGTAGCCAAACTGTCTCAAAGCTTTGGCGCAACATTATGCAGATTGTATCCGTTGATACAAATAATTTGAATAAACCTGTTAATAAATTCGATCTTGTTTAGTGCATATATTATTATCCAACAGTATAATCTAAAAAAGTTTGGTCTCCATACCACGGACCACTGCAGCGAGAGTCGGGTCTTTGAAGCAAACTTGACACTGGCAAATTGCTTGCTGCGTGTTTTCATCACAGTGCATTCAGGTTGAAACTGAAAAGTGTGAACCGTAAACATCGAGCCACTGAAACCACTAGATGGTGGAAAGAGACTGCTTATAAATTCAATATGTCACTTCCCAGAATGCATTGCAATGTGTACAACAATGGGTGCATTTGAGTAAAATGAATATTTTAGAATACTTTAAAAAATAAACGCTGTTGAGTAATGTAAAGATCATGTTATTAACAGCAGCCCACGTTTTTAATAAGATATATTTTTCCTTCTACGTAAAATTGCTTTTAAGAGGGACTTCGTGCCCCCGTTACATACTGAAAACGGTGCAGCCCTACTCTGTATCTGTTTTTATGTTGACCCCGAAAAGGTCTATAGAAATTACTTCGCCTATGAACACTTCCACTATAATGTGTTCCAGTATGTCTTAGTACCGATATGCAGGTTCTCTGAAAACAGACTAAAAGACGCATGAAATTAATACAGAGGCTGGGCAGAAGGCTCTGTCCATATTTATTTAATTATTTATTTATTTATTTATTCATTCATTCATTCATTTTTTACACCACTTAATCCAATTCAAAGTTGTGGGAAGCTGGAGTCCACCCCAGCAATTAGCAGGTTAGAGGCCAGCACACCCTGGACAGGACCCCAGTCCATCACAGGGCCATATGTAGTATGTGTGGGCGTAGTGTCCTACCTGCTATCAGTATGGAGAGTAAGAGAATGGAGGTAATGAAGGTAATAAATTCCTTCAAACATGCCTCAAAAAGTTCATTTTTCTGCTCAAAATATTCTAAATCTAAAAGATTTCAGGCACATTTGAGCTTTTTACCCTTTGAGATGGCAGGCCCTCTGACTTCTATTAACTACACAAGCTTTAAAATAAAAAGGACAGCCATCCTAAATTGTCTTTTAATCTTTCCTAAATATAACCAGGTATTTCTAATGCCAAATCCTAAAGCAAATGAGAAAGTAGATAAATAGGGATTCCTCGCACAATACAGTCACATTGAGCTAAAATCTGTGGTAATTGTGCAGTGTAGGTGTTTGTGACAAATTACATGATGCAAAATGAAATCATATCATGCAATAAGCTATTCATAAGTATATAACACTTTAAATAGGGCAGAAATTGTAGTGACTTCTGTCTAATCTTTTAAAGTTATGTGTGTTGGGCATGTAGATATGAAACCGTCTGGACTGAGACTGTTGTTTACACTGACTCAAGCAAACTGTTGCCTCACTTTAGCAGCATGGAAAGAGACAAAACTGTTTAAAATGTCTAAAGATAACACAAAATGTAGACAAACCGTGCCATTATATTTACAAAAAACACAAGTTGCGCTGGTTATATCGCACAATGTAAACACTGAATGCAATCTAATATAAGCTTTCTTCTATTTTAAGGCCTCCGCTATGAATTCAATATGTACACTGAAATAAATGTGACTTTATCTCTGAACAGGAAGTGCCCACGGACCAACAGGATCAACCGGCAGAAGCAGAACAATGTCCACTTCAGTTCTGAGAACACCATGCGCGCCTCCACTCGACTTATCTGAGCCCTCGCACACTGGACTGAGTCCCCCTACACGCTACAGAGCGCAGTGGTGTTAAATGTTCCCCTCGTAGGCCAACCCTGACAATTAGCATCTGCCTCCCCTCACTCCCCACCCTCTCTCCCACTCTGAAATTTCAAAATGCCCATGGAGGATGGTGGCATTGCAGAGACAGAGCTGGCACACCAGTCAGCGGTGACACTTGCACGTCGGGATGACATCATCATCAGTAGCCACCGTTGCCGACCTCCCTTCTTCCACCCTTCCAGTTGCTGACGTGTCCCCTTCTACCTTCTTCTGAGTTTCTTTTTTAATTATTATTATTATTATTATTATTATTACTATTATTATTTTATGAAAAACTGAACCATTGGGTATTGGGAGAGGGGAGCAGAAGGGACGGGCGTTGAGAACACTGAATGTGAGTGTGTGTGAGTGTCTATTAGATGTGTGCGCTTTGGTAGAGGCGGGTTAGCCGGTGTCTGTTATTTGTAGATGAGGGGTTCAAGCAAACCGGGGTAGTGCAAAGCACGGTACTGGGCTTTAACAGCAGTGTGTGTTCAGTTAGGGAGGGGGGTGGGATGTGGGGGGGTTCGGGGCTACACGTGATGCCTTGCACCTTGTGTTATAGGAGACCTTTGACAGAGGGCACAATGTTATTATAGAGCTCTCTGTTTGGTTGTGACGATGACGTCAGCTACTGTATCTTGGGTTCTATTTCCAATAGTTATTACTACGTTGTCTTGATGGGGTCATTTTTCTGTAAATGTAAATAAATAATTTATATTACGAAATGTAACAAGCTGTGTCGGTCATTGTCTGTGTCGTTAAACTCCTGACAAGAGTAGCTGGGAGAAAAATAATCACAAGTGATGAATTGATGCTTCCTCAGCCAGGACATTTACTGAAAACAAACATTAATAAACCAAATTAAACCAAATTACTATTAGCTTTTTGCTAATTGGGTTTAATAGTGCCACATAATCATTTAGCAAACAAGATATTAGCTAAATTGCATTTATCTATAACTGACAAAACCTTTACAGGACCGGTTTTATATAACAAAAAAATATAAACATGTTTACGAAACACTCCTGTCACAAACATTTTGCCACCATAGTAAGCAGTCATGTCAGTTTTGCTAACACAAAAGCATGTTTTCACCATGACTGCAAAATTTCTCTTACTCAGAGCACAACATAATGTAGTTTTAGTGCTGAAATTAGTTTTTATAATAAAAATATCTGAGAAATGATAAAATAAACAAGGCCTGTGCCATCGTAAGTGACAGCTAGGGGTATATCCCCGAACGCCCCCAATCCTCCTATTCCCCAGGCCTCAAATAGACACAATACATTAATATAAAGATACACATGTTCAGTCACAAAGCTCTACCTGGTGTTGAAACTTTGAACCAGCCCGGTATGACATCAGGACAGGATGCATCCTGAGGTCATGACCTTTCATTTAGACTTGATTTGAGGTCAATGAGATTGATAGTTTCAGAGATATAGCCAAAAACATGACTTTTTGGGCATAAAGTGCCACCTGGTGGGGAAAGCATAAATCCGATAATCATGAAATTTTTTACAGATCGTTCTCTTGAGGACCTAGGTATACTGAGTGTCAAAATCCAATTGTAAATAGTTCCAGAGATATAGGCAAAAATCTGGAATTTTGCACATAAAGCGCCACCTAGTGAGAAAACCATAAATACCGAAATTCGATGCAGGTCGTCCTCTTTGGGACCAAAACAGGTACACATATATAAAATTATAAAAAAAAAATGTATAAAATTCCAGTTGTGAAAACTGTTTGAGGTATCGCGCTCAAACGAAGGAGATGAAACCATTATATCCCTGACACTATGGATATAATCCATCCTCAGTTTATCAGCAAGGCCCTAAATTAATTTGATGAAATGCGAGTAAAAAAGTGCTTTAATACGAGTAGCAGGGCATCAGTTTGATGGGGATCTTAGCATGCGATTGTAAATATATATGAACAATCACATACTGGGAAGGTTTTAATTACACCATTATCTAAAATATAGAAGGATAGAGGCATATGCTGCTGGAAAAATATTTGTTAGAAAGAATTTAATCTATTTATGCTTTTAGATATTCCCAGATATGTTTGCCTGTATAATATATTAACAGACACATTCATGATGCAAACTGTTAAATAAACCACCTGCATAAACATGTAATATTGTGCACTTTGATTAGGGTCCTTTATATATTTGATACATTCTTCCTTAATAAATGTATTACGGTTTGATTGTCGAAGACATATTACATACCAGTTTGTTAATGCACATGTATGTGAACTAATCATCTTATATTTATTTTTTGATGGAGTAGCTTGGCAGTATAAAGGAAACTTATTCTCATCATTTTGACTGTATTCTTGACATCTTAAATTTTTTCTCAAAGTGAGGAACGGAGTAAATAAAAGCCATCCTCCACAATTTTTTTTCAGTGTGGCCCTAATACTTGATAGTAAAAGTATTTTTTATATATTATATTTACGAAAGGTTTAATGAAAATGAGATTATACAGGAAACCAAGTACAAATATTAACAACTTCAATGATTGGATAGAAGATTTGTTTTCCAAAATGACCAAGTAATACTCTGCATTAGGGTTTGGGCGCCATGTTCGATTCTGGGAGTTGGCGGCCAATAGTTGGTCAGAGAAGAGAGAAAGAAATATAAAAATCCAGAAAAGGAAGTGGAACTTATCATGAAATGTCAAACAATAAAGCCAGGTACCAGAATATGCAGAAGATGAAGTTTTGTGTCCATATGCAAGGCCATAGGAGGCACCAACAAGGCAAGGCAAGTTTATTTATACAGCACCTTTCATGTACACAACAGTTCAAAGCGCTTTACATAAAAACATTAAAAGCATTACAGATGTTGAAACAGAAATAAAAAAGAGAATAAAAACAGAGCAAGAATCATAATAAAATAAATTAAATCAAGGACTCCATGCTGCCTTTCTGGACATTTTCTGATAACTTTTTGCTGTATGAGTGGTTGCCATTGGTCTCAGGGGCAGGTTACAAATTAGTTGGTGCAGGAGCTTCAGATTATCAAATCTGTGGTCTTACAGATGTTAACAGTAATCCTGTCAAAGGTAATCTGCAATTCACAGAGCCTTGCCTAAATTGCTTATATTTTAGCAAAATGCACACGTATATTTTAACTTTTTAAAAAGTGTATGAAAGTTATTTAAAGTAATATTACAACGTTTCTCTTTACTGTCTACATAAATGTGTACAGTTATGTTTGGTCGTCTTGTGAGCTGGCGACTCTGTTCTCTCGGATATTTTAATGTGGTAAATATGCTGAAAATCTTATCCCCCAACTGATTATGTTGTGACGCTGTTGAACCACACAACACAGCAACAGTTTAATATTACTGACATAATAACGCAAAATGATGGTGGCAAATAAAGACAGAAGTCTAGGAAGCAGTCCGTATCTTTTATATACAGTCTATGCAGCTTCAGTGGTCGATAAGTTAAGCAAGCCAACATGGCGGACCCCCTTATTACAGCAACAGGTGTCGGCCACCACAGGGGGGTGCTGTTGTCATACATAGTAAGCCCCACACTAGCACCGGACACCACTACACTGTCCTCCGTACCTGCAGTCTAGCGCATATATGACAGTTCAATGTACATGACCATCTAAATACAAATAGGAAATATCGTCTAACATATACTATACTATATACTATATAAAGAGACCTGTGAACTTATGTGTGTGTAAGTTGTCGTGGCCGAGTGGTTAAGGCGATGGACTAGAAATCCATTGGGGTCTCCCCGCGCAGGTTCGAATCCTGCCGACAACGATTTCTCCTTTTTTTTTTTTCTTCCATTATTTTTTTAATCAGGGGTGCTCAAATCAGTTCGAGATCTGGCGTATTGCAACTTTTAGATACAAACAAGCAGTATTACAGATGGTAGCACTGCAGGCAACACCTGTGCCCAAATACACTGCAGCAGTTTGAATGCACTTATCTATGATGTCCTTTACTGTTTGATTTTGTGTTTGTGTTGTTCTTATTCTTATTCTTATTCTGTAATGTAATGTAATTTTGATTCAGGAGTGGTGGACACTGCTTGCATCTAAAAGTAGCAGCATGGTGACTTAACTTATAGGCACACATGTTTAGCAACATATAATAGTTACAAATGATGTTTTCTGTTGTGGTAAAATCTCCCATCCCACAAGTGACATTCATTATCTACAAACTTGACAATAAATATGCCTTTTAGAATTATATTAATTTATAAGACAAAGCTAAACATTATTAACTTATTTTTTTCAGAAAGGCTAAGGGAAGTTTAGTTTTCTGATTCAATGCCATCCTGACACGTTTTTTTTCCTGTTAGATTAATCTTATATTGAGTGGACATTTAACTTTTTTCCATGAACTTGTACAACTTTCTATACTAAAGTCCAAAGATAGCGAATACAGATAACAGCTAGGCTAAAGATAGAATAAGATGGAATAAGATGTTTCCCTATTATCTCTAAATAAGCAGCTAACCCACAATGCCCAGCCTCATTCTGTTCATTTTACTTGATTCTACAAGATCAGGGACAAAGCCAACCTAAAATTTTAATATATTATCTGAGATTTTTACTGGAAAAATATGCTTATCAGACAGATAAAAAATTGGCAGATATTTTACCGGTCCCATAAGTATTGTGCATCCCTATATTATACATTATAATCCACAATATTTCCATTGCTTTTCATTGTCAATAGTCTGTTTTTGTATCACTTCAAGCTGAGTTGGCAACATGACTGAACAGTTTAGTGTCAGGTTTACAGATGTTCATTAAAAGGTTTTTTGGGGGGGAATAAAATCCAGTGTATTCCTTCCTCTGCTCTCATCACTTAACACTACATTGACCATACACTGCATGAAACAAGGAACAGGCATATCATGTTGTGTAATCAGGCATCAGTTCCTGTTCGGCTTCACTCTGTAAACTTGAAACTCTGTAATAAAAGTGTATGATGACATATACTCCTTGAAAATTTAATCGTTTAGACTGTTTTCCAATACAGTAACACAGTATAATCACATACCAGTTTAAATAATCCTGTGATAACCTAAATATCTTGAAGCGCATCTTTTGTGTGGGCTTTGCCTTAAATTAGATTCTTTTAATTATTCAAGATCCATTAAATATTTTTCAGTCATTTTAATGCAAAGGCAGGGCTTTACAAATAATCCAGCACTTTCCATTAAATCCATTAATGGCTCCTCGGACAAGTACTTTCTCATGTTAAATATAAAAAATAACAAACTGAATAAAAAAATGTCCATCATCATCAAGAGATAAATAACTCAACCAGAAACAGTCTTAATAAAAATAAGTTATAAAATTAAAATACACTATACTTTTTTTCTCCTGAAGTGGTAACGTAACATCTCTTGCTTTATACACTGCTTTAAACCCAAATGCGAAGAGTTCATCATCTCTTTCAGATTTTGCGGCAGCAATTTCCTTTTTAATCAAATTTAAATCCATCAAATTCCAACAAACTGATGACAATATCAATGAAATGAGCAGAAAAGCTTTAACACATCAAAGTGAGAAAGTTTTATTTCATCAGCAGAGGTTGTTAGCGCTTCGAGTCCCATTCGAAGGAGCATGTCAGAGGATGGATGAGGTGTCGGTGATGAGTGTGGTGGAATGGAAGAAGGATTTATGGGATGCACTGTTGTGGAAGAATGGCTCTTGGTCATCTTACGCTTGATTTGGGTGTCTGTGAAGTCCAGCTAGGTCTGGACGAAAAGCACAAAGAAAAACACAAATCCAGAACAAAAGACTGCATTCATTTTCTCAACCTTTTTTAAAGCACACAGCTGGCTTTCCTTGTTTTTATGATGGAATTGACATCATCTGTAGGTGTTGGGTCATTGGGTGAGGGCCCAGACAGTCAATGACTGTTAGAGTTTTGGGGCAATGAGCCAATGTGTTGCAGACAGGAAAGGGGTTAGTTATACCTACAGGGTTATGGTGGAGATGGCACTGACTCGGAGGAGGACTCAGTAGTGTCGCTGGACCGGGCGGTACAAAGATACCGTAACCTGCAGAGGCAGCAGGTCAGGCACATGAGAAGGCAATAGTCACGGCAACAGCCAAATAGTCCGCCGTACACCAGCTGTGGGAGGACTGCTGTTTGACATATTGTGTTATTACCACACTATTAAGAGAAGCCAAGTACTTACAGAAACAGCTCAACAAGAGCACGTCGCTACAGTGCCAGGCCGAGTTATATGTACCACAAGAGCCAAGTGAAGCCACACTGACCAGGGAGGGTTTCAGCAGTTTTAGCCATCTGGTGGGACTTTTATGGATACTTACATTTTTATATTTTAAATTTACTTTTTAAATGTTTTACTGAAAGCTAATCTTTTTGCACCAATAAATTTGGTCAAGCTAACTCAGGTCTCCTCTGGGTGTTGCAGTGGTGCTCTCTGCTCAGTTCTCATTTATGCTCCAATTTTAAAGTTTTAAGTAGTGTTAAAGCAGCTTGCTCACATACTTATTTTCTGTTGGCAGTATCGAGTTTGAGAGCATCCACCAGAGAGGATGCTGGTGTATTCTGGCAACCCATGACTGTTCAAATTTAAAGGCTTTGATAATGATTTGATATCTGTCGACTGGAAAGAACCAATATAAGTGCCAGTCTCACAAGATTTGTAGAAGTCTCACACGCATGTTGTTAAGAAGTGCATTTACATTAACCCTAGATTCTCACAAAACCTAAATATCACAGTAGAAATCTGGTAATGGAAGTACGTACATTTTGAAAAAAACTCAAATATGACTAAAATGTTTTTCTGCTCACATGAAGTGGTTTTTCAGACGTTTTAATATAGAAAGGTTTTTGCAAAAAGTCTAATGGTAACACTTTATTTGCATATATGCGTTCTAGGACAAGATGTAGGTTGGTCATGTGACCACGGTATGAAGTAAACAAACAGGAAATGCAGAGTTTCACAATGAATTACAAAGGGAAACATTCAATATTTTCATGTGCTAATTAACTTGTAACGGAAAGATTTGATGATTTTCCATTACACATAAATGAAACTGTGAAGGCCAGTTCTCACAGAATGAGGCTCAGGATTAACCGTTGCCTCGCACAGAGATAAAAGTGCGAAATCCCCCCCTAGAGACCCACTTTCAGCATCTACCAAGATTAACATCACACGCAGCACATTATTATGGGCGACATGCAAGACATGTCCAATCTCCAAATAAGAACTAAGAAAGAAAAGAAAACATAGAGACATATTCCTGAATTGTGAAATGGTCCACAGGTTCATTCTTGGGTCATTCTGGCAGACATATGAATGTTCCCAGGCTTTTTAATGGCTCATAGGCGTATAGTCCAGGTATGTGTGTGTTTGTCTGAGGGGCAAATGCTTTGTCTGTTATTAACCTCAAATGCTTAATAAGCAAAGCTTGGCAAGTTTAGCACAGATAACTCAGGAAACGTAGTATTTATACTGACATTTATTGCTATTAGGAGAAATAAAGCTGTTTTTTATGCAGTATAATTGTGTGTTGAATCTTAATTGTCCAACACTGGCAGTACCTTTCGCTCCTATATGTTCTCACCTTCCACTAGAGACTTGTGCTTGACCTCCATGTAGCCATTAGCAAGGGCCTGCAAGGATGTTTGAACCAACATCCCCAGCAGAGAATGTCAAATCCAACAGTGCGTACTTTCACCTTCATCGTCCTCCTCTATTCCTCCTCCAAATGATGAAAACTAAAATCACAGTCCCCTGCAGTTCGACCTACTGCACACTCCTATTTGTACATGCATGAGTGTGAGTGTGCAAAGTACCTAGCAGACCCAGTCAGTGTAATCCTATCAGTTTCCTCTTCTCTCTTCTCCTGCTGGTTTCGGCACAAATCCAGAGGGCTGGAGGCCAGGGAGGAGCAGGAAGGAAACTTTTGTGTGTGTCTGACTATCTACCCTCAACAGAGACCTAAGAATGCAGTGAATGATACCAACGATAAGCACAAGGTCATCCCACAGTAATTAGACCTTCTTTCTAAGCTATTTGTTTCATGAGCAGCTAATAGGGCATCTGTGGGGCGAACTGTTTTCTGAGAGATGCTGGCCAAACAAAGTGAAGGACAACCCAAGCAAACTTATCCCTGAAACTATAAGAAGCATGTTTCTTAATGCACAAGGATATAAAGAAGGTTTGAAGGTTTGAGTTTTGTTCCTCCACTAAGAAACTTTCTTATCCAGCTGAGTGATTTGTGCATGGCCTCCCATTTATTATGACAAATGTTAGCCGGACAAGTAAGATATCTAATACCCACTGGAATAACCTTAGATACTGAATCACTGGTTTACTGTTTCACTTTCACAAAACAGCTGGTAAAAGAAGGATACATCCGAAGAGAAGATGTGCACAACCCTCTTTTTATACACAGTCAATGGTACAACCACTGAAATGATCAAGTTCCTAACACTTACATGAAAAAATGTGATTGTTTTAGCTGTGAAAATGTAAATTCCGTATGAAAATATGTTGTTTTTCTCTTTTGTTTTACACTTTTACTCAGTCGCTTTTCTTACAACGGAGTTAACATTTGCACGACAATTAGTACAACTGTCAAAACAATTAGTATAAAACAGCAGGATTGAGTGGAAAACCTGTAAGTGTTTCACTTGCCAAAAATAAATAGCTCATTCCTCAAATGCAAGTATTTATGTCAATGAAACAGTCAGAACATCAAAATGAAAAGTCCTGTCACCAAACGAACAAGATACTGTTAGTCATGTTTTCATTGTGACAGTCTGATCTGGTACACACTACCTAAACATTGCCAAGGCAGCACTACACATTACAGTACTAAAGTAACGTTTTTTCTTTCTGTTTTTAGTAGAATAACTGAATACATGTCAGAATACATTTGATTCACACTTTACTTCTAATGTTTTTTGCCATCATAGTAATTTACTCACAGCATTATGCCATAGAAAAAACACACTTCAGCCACTTAAACAAATTTGAAAGTATCAGCTCTGTGTACTGTGTAAAACAGTGTACTGCTGTATAAGTACATAAATTCTACTTTATTGAATGTAACAACATATTAAATCACTACTCCTACTACCCAATACTACTACTAAAAAAGAAAATAACCATTCAGAAGAACCTCCTTGGTTTAATTCACAGCTTTGAGTTTTCAAACAGACATCAAGACAGTTGGAAAGGAAATGGCGTTCATCTGGTCTAGAAGTTAGTCTCATTTAGTCTGGAAAGAAAGTTTAATAGTATATAAGAAAGACCTGCGTAGGGCTAGAACAGATTATTATTCATCATTGATAGAGGAGAACAAGAACAATCCCAGGTTTCTCTTCACCACTGTAGCCAGGCTGACATAGTGCCGTTGAGCCTTGTATTCCTTTAACTCTCAGCTGGGATGAATTTCAACATTGTCATAAAATGGCACTTCCCAAATAAAGATGAATTGAATTGAATCCTGGACAGTTTGCCAGTCCATCACAGGGCAACACAGATGCCTGATTTCCATAGTATCTACTCACCCCCGCACGCCTACACTTTACGAGTGTTTCCACTATAGATAATGCGTCCCAAGCCGATGCTGTTTTCGTACCTGCTTTCTTGAGGTTCCAAGCCGGCTGACCTGACACGAAATTTGATCTCCACCTGTCTGGTGGTCATTGACTGGCCTGATTAAAATGATGTCACTGAACAGCGACTCCCGAACACAGTCTGTGTCCCACCTGGATTTAATGCCATCAGAAAATGTGTTTATTATTGTTAGCTAGTGGAAGAAGATTAGGGCATTGCAGAAATTCCCCTGGACCGATGAAGAGGTGAAAACTTTTTTCATTTTGTTTTTCTGGATACCATAAGCTTGATGGAGCCACAAGAAATGAGAGGTTTTCCTGAAGCTCATGGAGTCCATCAAGCATGGTTACCAACCTCAAAGCAGTAAAAAATGTAAAAAAAAAAATAAAATAAAATAAAAAAAAGCTTAATAGTGACTGTGCCTTAAACGACTACAACAGTAAGAGTCGAGGTGATTCACCCAAATGGACGCCATAGGCTGAGGCCGCCAGCAACGGAGAGTCCTGCATACAGCTGAGTGACTTTAGCTTCTTCACTGTTATTCCAAACAAGGATTGAGGTAAGCAATAGTTTACTTTAAGGTGTTTTAATGCTACAAAATAGCAATTGGTAAGACACAAGCAAAAATATGCTGAGAACAGCGCAGATCTTTTGTTTTTAGAACAAACAATAGGCTAGCTAGTTAGCTATGCTCACTTAAGCTAACGTGTTTGTATTATGGTTTCGGCCTGTATGCTCTTTAAACAAACGGAAAAGTTAATATGCTTAAAATCTTTAAAGTATTTCATTTCTCTGGTGCTTAAATTTGTTGTGGTGACTTGTAACTGAATTTTAATTTTGTGTTTTTCTATCTTAACACTCCCTACAACATCAGGGAAAAGCTCTGCGCCCGCATGCGGTCGGAGCACACCATTTGGCTTCAGCAGAAAACGGCGCTCAGAAATCACATGTAAGTAAGGTTTTCGCAGCACTAAGCGTTATTTTAAATATGTATTCCACAATTTATACATCTAATCAAATTATTGTGGTTAATCGCATCCCATTTCTGTCTTTATGGAAGCAGGAGAAAAAGGAGCAGCAGCCGGATCTTCCATCTATTTTAAAGTGACGAATGCTGCAGATGAACCGCAGCAACAGCAGCTTCAGGTAATGCTAAAAAAGGATGAATGTACACGATGGAGGCACGCCAAAGAAAGGACAAATTACAAGAAATGTCATTTTTTAACACATTGTTTTGTCTCAATCAAAGTAAAAAGGGGGCTCGTTGAAATAAAAATGAATTTCAGTCTATTGTCTTTTATTTAAAATGAGAACAGAAACTCATTAAGCTGCACTTCAGAAAAGTTTTAATTAAAATAACGTGACCGTGAGATGTTTTAGCAGACAGTCATCTCAAAGTTATTACTGACAAAAGTGTTTAGTTGCATGCTAAGATTCATGGAATTAAATGTACATGAAAATGAACTAATTTTAACAAATGATGAAACCTTAAGAGGATACCAAACTTTATTTAATAAAATAAAAAATGCATTTCTGATATCCTTCTTCTCTTCATCCATGCTCTGCATCGCTGCCTCCTCCGGCTCATGCTGGCGTGAGTACAGCCTGTACGATGTCATAATTCATAAAAATGACTCCAAAAAGATGTCCGAAGCTTACAGACAGCAGTACCCTCTCTTCCTGGTGGATACACATTCACATAACTTCGCATTTTGCTTTTGCTCAGGAACGTGAAGGTGTCTGAAGTTCTCCAAGCTGTGTGTTTTTAAAACAGGTGTTTATAAAAATCTAGTCTACGCTGCGCTTCAGATATTTTTTACTACAGGAGCAAATGCTTAAAAACACCTATAATATGATATATTAATATTATAATATTAGTCATTCAGCGGGAAAACTGTAATCTGAGCTCATTATAAAGAAGATACAGTAAAGTTAATCAGAAAAGGTGACTTTTCTGTCACAAGAGTGATGGAATTAATTGATGAATATTTCAAGTCAGTTTTTATTCTCATTATTTCTATACAAGCGTTTAAAGACTTTAGTGACGTATATGTAGAGAAATATAAACTTACGCGCCCTGCAGTCTCAGATTCTGATCGGTCACAGATTTTATTGAAACACCAGCAAAAACCGGTGTTCCACCACTGAGAAGCTGGAGAAATGCCCAGACAGACGGTGTGCTTCACATGCAATTGTTGAATCTGAAACTGTCTCGCCTGTTGCAAAGATCTTCTGACACTTTGCAGGATCTTTTGGCTGCCAAATGATGACGGTTTACAATACATTCCTTATGTCCCATAGCCAGTACCAGTTACGTTACCTTCAGCTGTGTTGTTTTAGTTGCGTTTGTGTCACATACAGATGATATCACCGACAGTTCAAACGCTAGAATGCTTTGGACCCCTCCTTCAACAGGGGGTCCGGGATTACAATGGAAACGCAATTTAATTCAAGTAGGGCTCTATTGGTCCGGGGCGTGCGGGGGCGAGTAGGCAAGAGAGACAAACAAGCAGGCAGACATGCATGTCTTTGGACGGTGGGAGGAAACCAGAGTAAATGGCATATATTTACATACATATAGATATAATTTATAAGAGCTGTTTAATCGTGAATAATCACATAATATCCTGAGTTAAATTCACTATTAATCACATATTAAATGCAGATTTCATTTACTGTCTTTCAATGTACCATTAGAGAATATTTATCCATTTCTTGCTGGGTTTGTGTTTTTTTGCAGTTTAGTCACTTGTTAAATTTACTTGACTGAAATTGAATGACTTCACACACATGTGCACACAAAACCCCTTTGCAGATACTCACTGGCATCCCACTTCTGACAACCTCACTATGTTAAGCAACAAGCATATCCTACAAGGCTCCAGCACCATTTTCAGATTTTTCTTCATATA
>JBAMHX010000014.1:24652913-24672547 GCA_037177515.1 Pseudomugil tenellus
CTGTAACCAGTGATAGCGCTCTAACACACATCAATCAAAAGGACACGCCTCTAAATTTAAGATTAAAATAACATCAAGCCGAGGCGTTAGAAAACAATTCCCCCCCCACCCCCCATGAGTTGTCATGATGGAAAATTGGACTTATTAAACCAAAAAAAGGTTTTTTGAGCCACTCTGTAAACATGTTTGTTTCAGCTGTGAAATTTTTAACATGGGAGTCTATGGGCATTGCTCTCTATTGTCATCTAGTGGTGAGGGGTTAGGCTCACAATCGGCAGCCAGAATTGGGGATATTTGTTGAGTTATGCATTCCACTGGTAGAATTTCTGATCAAAACCTCTTATATGCCGTTTATTTACACGTTAAAAGGAATGTCCATTTAAAATCCCATCAGCATCACCGTGCGCTCTACGTTAGCATGGTTGTTCTATTAGAGGCCAGTGAAGAGCGCATCCGTTTCAGATGATAAACACAGAACTACTGGAAGACGTCATGATAACGTAGATCCTCAGAAAGAGACATAAACTCTCTTCAGCCATTAAAATACGAAGCAGGTGCTGCTTTCTTGTTTCTTTCGTACAGCTCAACACTCAACACCCTCAACTTGTGGTGTCAAGGCTCCATTTTCTTTGTATGTGTACTCATGCGCAAGCTCTTTAAACACACTAAAATATGTCCGTAAAGGATGCAGAAGCCAGACTAACAGGCTCCATCCATACGCATATTTACGGGAGAGCATAAATGAGGCATAAAAATGATCGGCTTGTCTCTCCATGTGAGCCATTTAAACTGTAGCCTTGAAGAAGCTTCATCAACCGGATGTAAGAGCTAAAAGAATGAAAGCAATGAGCTGGAAAGGTGTAGATCATTTAAAAGATAGACTGCGGCAGAAGTATTCGTTTCCGTACTCTTTCCAAGGAAAGGGCTGCATGCCATTTAGCTGAACTCTATAATGAGGAAAAAAGCGGGAAAACATCCCAGATTCATGATACAACATTCTGTAATAATGTAAATGGTCCATGTGTAGGTAGAAGAAGGCAGTAAAACTGTTTAGACTTACTTGGGATCACTTCACATGTCTTTCATTAACCCTGAACTATTAATAAGTTAAAGAGGCTCATTAACTCTGATGAGCTTCCTCTCTTATGTCAAACCAGTAACGCAACGAGGTAAATGCAGGCATGAAGGGAATAAAGTTATTTAGATGGGTAATCATAGAAAATCACAGAAATGGACTTTCCCTACCATCCCATATCATTGCCAGAGTCTTATCAATCTAAAGCAGGAAGACGGAAAACAATTGGCATTTTGGTTCTCATGAATGAAATTTGAAAATACACCATGAGCTCCATAGGGTTTTACTGTGGACAGTGTCGCCCTTTAACCTCTACATGATGTAAAAACATTGTCCCGACTGTAAACAGACTTATCAACAACTGCTCGCGTTATCTGAGCGCAGCCTTTGTCAAACAATGCTTCGGATACGCACAGAGTGAGATTGTATTTTAGCTCTGTGCAGAGGGTAGATTTGAGCAGAAGCAGAAAAAGGCAGCGACACAATGAGAACTTGAGAAAGTGGAGGTGTAAAAGCGTTGCCGAAAGCAGCGCAAATCATTCAACACAGCGGGAGTTAAAACTGAGAAAGTTTGGTGACGCCATCTGGTTGTTGAAGGGGAGGTGCAGTGAGTGACGGGCCTCTAACAGACTCAGTCGCCCACGGGGTTGTTATCAACACTACAATACCATGAGGGAAATGAATTAGGAGACTTGGAAAGCATATGTCACACAATATGAAAAGCACCATCATCATCCTCTAAAGTGCACAAACTGCTGTTGTGTAAATAACTGGTTTGGCTAAGACGTCCAGAACATCATCCTTTATGTCACTGGGATTCATGGTGGCCTCTCTAGATTACAGACCGCTCCAAAATACCGACACGTCAGCGCGACGTCTCGCTAGAAGCGGTTATTGTGTCGTGTGATTACACAAGCCCACAAAGCCAGTAAACACGTTGTGTTTTCTTTTGGTGCGGTGGATGTGGGAGGGGTGCAAATGCAGAAGAATGCCCGAACTTGTTGTAGAGAGCTTGGTGGGTCTTGAGCCAAGACGGATCCTTCAGAAGATTTAATGAGACTTTTATTATTATTTTCGGTGACATACGACACGTTGGGAGCGGTTTGAGCGTCCAAAGCTGGTCGTTTGCAGCAGAATGCTTCATCCATTTGGTTCTGGGCTTTTCATGTTTTGTGCTCAGTGACCAAAACTAAATAAACCCAGAATTCCATTTCCTTTCCTTCCTTTATTCCTTCCTTCCGGTCTCCACAGATCTCTCTCCATGCGTACTAGGTGGTGGGTGGTGCAACTCCACAACCTAACAGGGATAGACTTTAAAAAAGGCTTGTAGTGGGGAGGTGGTGCATACCGTAAGCAAAACGCATACAGATGAATAGAAATTTGCATCATCTCTTGAGTTTTAGGTGTCTACTGTTCCCTAAGTGGGTGGAGCAGCAGGTTGGAGTGTAACAAGCACTGTTATGCGAGCATTTTGAATAAGCTGGGCTGTTTCAGAGATAGGCAGCTTCCAATGCGTGGATCTAGTTCCAGCTATGTGTGTTCATGCACTAATGTGTGTGTGTGTGACAAAGGTACACTCTTTTACTGTACCACCTCTCCATGGAAACGTGACTCATTGTACCAACACACCTGTATCAACTTTGCCTTGTGGAATTAAGGAAACACAATGTATAATTAATTTTAATCATCTCATGGGTCAGGGACACATGCTGTATTCAAATCTTAAAACACACACACACATTCACATAGTGATTGCGTAACACTGCAGGCTGATGCTGCACAAGGGGAACATTTGTAGCTTAATGTCATGCATGATGAGCATTTATAAAAGATTATTTGTTTTATTTAGGACTGAAAATGTGTCTTTAAAAAATGTACCTGAAGTTAAGACAATGCTGACTGGATGACATTGATTTTATCCTTTAAAAACAAAACACAACCTTATATTTAGTATAGATTTACTACTTTGGGGGAGTTTTGTGAAAGCCGTGTTGAGCTAATTAGGGATGACTCAATGAAAAGTCAAACCTTGTATCGGTTTTTTCATGTCAGATGGCCTAACAGGTTGTAGCAGGAGCTTTCAAGCATGGACTTCTTACTTTTGTGTGTGGGTGTGGGTGTAAAACCAAAGCAGCCAGATAGCCTTGCTATGCCTGTCAATAGAAACACAACTTTCATCTATCACGGTTTTTTAAAAAATACTTTCATTAATACAACTTGCCTAAACCAGCTTGATACAGCAGAGATACTCACAACACCGGCAGGAGTGTGTCTCTCTAGGACTAGAGTTGCCCACTGCTGTGCTGGCCTAACCAAAATCAATACCTAGTGGTGTCATACCAGGCCAAGGAGGATTTCTTTACCTGAGCAAAAAGAAGTACCTGAATGCAGCATTAACACAAAGTCCATCTTCCATTTGGAAGTTTTGTCTACACCAGTAGAATGGCGCAAATCTGGACAGTATAGTTCATAGTTGTTCAATAAGGGTAACCAAAAAAACCAATGTCATCATCACAGCATTAAAATAAATCCGCCAAAAGTTTAGACTCGAGAAATTTATTGCAGAATATGTTGAAGTGAATGAACAACGTTTGTGGTCCAACAGTGTAGACGGCATGTTGGGACAAGAGGATGATATGCCCACATGATCACAGATGTCAAAGTCTGGCTCTCCAAGGCTTTCTATGAATTTCCTGTTTAAGTTCTGCTGCTTCTGAGGAAGTTCTGCTCAAACTGAGGTTTTACTGATGACTCATTCATTTCAATCAGGAATTTGGAATCAGCTTAACATCAACACATCCCTAGATTTCAGTAAAACTGCTAAAGTAACTCAGCAAGCCGTCGTTTTTCCGACATGACACCTGGAATGAGCCTTCATGAAACGGATCAGGACTGAAACCATGTGCCAAAGTGGAGGTTTGTGTTCCCTCAGGAAAACAAAGCGCACAACTGGAGAATGTGACATCATTGTGATGACATGACATGTGACCAACTGCTCCAGACAATCCTGGCCTTTTTACAGCTTTTACAACAGCTGTGCCATCAACATCTGGAGCTGGTAAATGTTACACAAGCTTCCTGCAACATGCAAAAAAGCGCTAACAGCGCATGGGCTACGGGTTTAGGAAACGTCTGTATCGCTGTTCATCTGGGGATTGCGTCATCGTGCCATAGTTGGTTCAAATCTATTTAAAATGCTTCATGAAAAGACTTCAAAGTGAAGAACAAACCAGCAACTTGCCTGCTTGTTATGTCTTTATAGTAGGGACGTGTGGTGTCAAAACAACAGGCTACAAAATTGCACAACGTTCCACCTCCAAGATAAATGTGCGTTTTCCACAATGTCATTCATGAAGGGAAACCCTGTCTCACTTGATGGCTTGGTGCCAGTGCCGCCAGTAACAACGAAATAATGTTAGGGTAAAAAGTGGTTCAAAGTGGAGATGAAGTTGGGGAAAGTCTGCCTACATCTCAATGCCAAATTTTAAATTTTTACAATTTAATCCGAAAAAATGTAGTTTTTTTGAGTGTTTCATTTTCAAACAGAAAAAAATAAGTACATTTTGTGCAGTATTTTTTTCATTTTAAAGGCCTCTAAGAAGTGTTTGTGTTTTTTTTTCCCCACATTTATAGTGTCGAGGAAATTAATCCATACTAAATGTGATAAGTGTAAAATCATCATTATGTCTTTCTCAATAAATCTGAAAATCTGTGATGGTGACATCACTACTGGGATGTCTGCAAACCAGTCGAGGCCAGAATTCCTGAATGTGCTTCACTGAATGCAAGTTGTTTCTCTGAGTTTTTTTCATGCCAAATTAAAAGAAAAATTGCTGAGGGTACTAATGTGGTTTTTCATCATATCTCAGAGACCTACAATTTAAACTCTGCACTACCCAATCTGTAACAACAGTCTGTAGTACAAGGAATTCGATATTTGAATGGCTTTTTTTCTTACTGGTGTTTACTTTGCAACTGGTTGCTCTTTGGTAAAGGCTGTTGTCAGATTCAGAGTTTCCATAGAGCTGCTGTGAAAAAGTATTTTGCGTTTTATAAGCCACTAATTGCACACATTTAGATGCGTCATCGCACCTATCCGCTCAGAATGGATGGGTAGGTGTGTCCGAATGGTACGTCTATAAACAAAGATGAGCTTATAAAGCGAACGGTATCCTGTTACACATGTAGTCACTTACAGAGTAACTTGAGTCCTTCATAGCTCCTTTATTCTGCTGCAGTCCACCACCACGCCCCAACCTGATCTCTACTGGAGCTGAGCAAGACTCGCAAAGACTGTCAGTTACATAGAAATTCTACCAGGCCACTGCTAAATGAGACATTGAGCTGCATTACATAACTTGGTACTAAAGTATCTGCTCTTTCATGCACGGTAAACTCGCAAACAAACTTTTTTTGTTGTTGTTTTTATTGGGTGGTCTGCTCCAATTTTATTTGAATCATTGTTAATTTTCCTCTTTCAAACTCTTTTAACAATGGTCAGTGTCCAACATGGCTGTCCATACATGCAGGTTGGCACACACATGAGAATCACATTCTCAGTGGTTAATGAGTCCTTGCTTAGAAGCTGTGTTAATTAACAGGGTTCCCAGGAGAATAGAGCCAGAGAGTGAGGTCCACACATACAGGCACAGTTCTGGGTCAAATGCTATTTGAACATTTTGTTAATTGGGCCTGGCCAAAACGTTTGGGGGTTAAACTGGGGACGTGGCCACTTCCCATGCTTTTTAGTTATTGGAGCAGCTGAAATGAATATGTCCGGTAAAATCAAATTACCAAAAGGTTTAGAAAAAGAACGGAAGTCTGTGACATGATGTTTTTGGGAAGTATGTTTAAAATAATAAACACAAAATAATGATGAAGAATCTCTTGCTGTTGTTAGTTTTAGTTATCGCCAGCAGTGAACAGTTAAAACTGACACATAAAGCGTGAATTATGAGTTATTTAACGTTAAGAATGACTAAAAAAAAAATAGAGCTGTTCATACTGTACTTGAGCACAGGTCTCCTTTGTTCTCTTGGTTTCAGTTTTCTGGCTCCCATGAGCTTCCCTACCCGCTCTGAATATACAACACATGTCTTGGCCGGATCAGAAAGCCTATGACAAGCCCAGACTGGATCAGAGATATCTAGATTGAATCTTCAGACACCCTCACACCACCGAACAATCACACAGGATTAGTCATTATAAGGAAGTACTTCTCTGTGGGTCAGGAGAGGCCACGGCTGCTGTGATTTTACTCATTCTCTCTTGATACTTAATGTTGGTTAGGCGTTAAAACTTTTTCTGAAATGCACACATAGGATGCTACATAGAGAGAATAGAAAGCAGTCTCAAGCAATTGTCCATTTGTCCATGATTATGATCCTCTTGATTCCTTTCGGAATCACCTCAGAGACTTGATGCAGATAAAGTTGCTGTATTGCTGCCAATGCATTGACTCTCCAACAATGTCGTCCTTTTTGAATGTCTCCAAACGTTTCATGACAATCCCCTTGTGCAATGACCCAAGACAGTGTTTCCAATGGAAGACAAATTCATGTTGCAAAAACCAGTTTTGGGCATGAACCGGTACGCCTCCCAGTACTATCATAGTCTATAGCTAGGCTTACCGCCTTTTTGTGATTCCATCCTGTTTATGAGGGCAGTTCTCACTGTCATTGCCATTCTTGTGCTAATCCTGTCTGTACAGTTCTAAAAAGATGCTGTATTATTATTATCATCATTATTATTATCATTATTATTACTATTTTCTGTCTTGTACTATTTAGATGAACAGTGTGAGCCCAAACAAAGAAGCCTGTGGTCTTTTATATTGCCGTTGCTGCTCTTCAGTGTTTTTTTCTCTGCTTCCTGTACAGGCAGGTTTATTTCTTTTTTAATGCTCATAAAACACCTGAAAGGGGAGATGGCAGTAAAAACAAATGATAGATAGGATAACCAGAGCTATATGTATCATTGCTTACACATAATGGTTATCAGTAAAGAAAAATTCTGAAACAAACTAGAAGACTTCAACAAAAAATTGTTCCTTTCTGTGCCTTTACATTGTGTTGCTATAGACTGTAAAGTTGTGAAACCTTTAGTGTACTTTTTCTTCTCAAAATATGTACCTCTTCTTAGGGTGGAGATTGTGGCCTGAAGAACACACTGACAGATTTATTAGCATAAACTTGGAGATACCACACATGCTTGGCATACACCTAAACTGTGAATCACGGCTGCATGTTTCAGATCAAGGCAGGGAGCCATCAGGTGTCTGCAAGGTGCTTTTAGCTTTCCCTTTCACAACTATGTACAGCATTGATCAGGAACAAAGAAATTACATCCAATGTATACCTGTCAATGTGTCAATCTGTCTTTGATTAGCTAAAGATCTCGTTGTTTTACAAATAGGGAGATAATACTACTCTCCCATAATATGAGTGATTGCTGACTCAAGTTCTGAACCATCTGGTTGGCCCAGTTTGTAAGTATGCTTATGGCATTTTAAGAAGGAAGCATTCTTCATTCCCTCAACACCTCATGGTAGCTTGTTTCTAGAAGCATCTTAAAGTGTCTTGAAAGTTGCCATGTGTGCGTTTGAAATCCAGTCATACTTCTATTTATTCTCATTTTTTTACAGGAGGTGCCAAACGACAAGTAAATCACTTAAAAATACACTGAGGGGGAGTAAAAACCATGTGGCCATAGGTTGACGTAGGTTGAAGATAAATAGAACTTACAATGTGTTATGCCTTTACTTAATTTACTTATTTAATGCAGTTACTTTTACAATTGCAGTCTCAACCTATTAAAAATGTCTGATCAGAAGCCGTGTGGAGGTGTTGCCCTAAATTAAATGACACGCGTTTAATTACTTACACTCAAAGTACTGAGAAACCTGCCAATACTGTCAAGAAAGATGGGCTGTGTTTGAGCAATTCCAATGTTTAGTGGAGTATGTAAACCACTGGAGCCGAAACTTCACCCTCCACTCACTCCTCTCTGTGAAAGGATGGATGGGGGGCTTATAAATCCCAGTGGACATGAACACTGGTGGTATGGGCCTGTGTGTGCGATTGCATACAGATGATTGGGTGGAATGTTAAAGGATGAGGGAAGATCTGAAAACACGTGCAAGTTAAATGTACTGAAACTGCTCCATCTCAGCCTTTTTTGTGGACAGCATTTTTATTTATGGGTGTGGGGTAGAAGGGCGAGAGAAATAGAGAGAAAATGAGGAGAGGTGTTTGGCTCTTGCAAAGAAACAAGTGGAATGCCTCAGATGTCCTGAGGAGAAAATCTGGCAGGCATGCAGAGACTGGTTTCTTGAGTACTCTGCAGGCAGACCTCACCTAAATGCCAGAGCTTATTAAACATAGTCTTCAGCTGTCAATAAACGCTTATTTGACCACATTGAAAAGGAAGTGACTGCCCTTAAACATTTCCAAGGAGTGTACATTAACATGACTTCTGGGCATTAGGTGATTTGGGGATAACATGGACACTACAACTTGGGGTCGTAATCACTTATGAAAGAACAGGTGAGGGTCATTCTGAATCAGACTAAACCTGTCTATTCTTCTGTTTCCCAACAGGAAGACAATGAGATCCCCTCCAGCGTTGTGGTCAAGGACTCCCTCAAGACTTCACAGCCAAGCCAGTATGACGCAGAATCCACCCGACCCACCCCATCTGTTACAGGCTCAGTCGAAGGCATTCGCACCCAAGACGAGGGTCTCCAGACAATTAGCCTGTCCTCTGACGATGATGTGGAATTCGCAGCAGTACATAGAGAGGAAGAGGAGATGGTGCAATGTCAAGCCGCTGGAGGTGCTCCATTAGAATACGAGAGAAGGGCCGACAAGTTCAAGCGCAACAGTCTGAAGAAGGTTGACAGCATCAAGAAGGCCTTTTCGCGCCAGAGCATTGAGAAGAAGATGACCCAGATCACCACCAAGATCGTGCCGCCTGAAAAACGGGAGAAACTCAAGAAGAGCTTAACCCCCAATCACCCCAAGAGCCCAACAGCCAAGTCCTCCTCTTTCAAGGTGACTTCCATGACGTTCAATGTCAAGAAAGTCCGAGACGGGGAGACTCCCACACAAGAAATGAGCTCTCCCGGGGAAGAAGCTCATGTGGAGATTCCTCCTCTGGGAAGCCTGGATGGTGAGAGTCCCCTGGCGGAGGTGCACACATTAGAGGATGTCGTGGAGGATGCTGTGGAGGACGTTAAGGAGACATTAACCCCCTCGTCCCCAGACAACGTTAATGCAGAGCTGGCCGTGAATGGGAAGCCGCTGAGCATCGAGTGCGAGACGAACGGAGAAAATTGCGCTGGCCTGGCAGTTCCAGAGCAGGATGAAGATGTTGGTGATGATGAAGAGGAGGGGGAAGAAGAAAATGAGGCGAAAGACAAAAGTCCTGTTGAGACAGCAGCAGATGCCGCGATTCCTACTGCAGCAGCTGCGGTGGAGCAAGTGTCTTAATGGCGTTCCACTTTGGAAATCAGTTTTTATGCTTCTCTTCCTCACATTTCTACAAATACTGATCAGCTAACAGACACAGATAATCCCTCCAGTCTGAGAACTCTTTCTACTTGTAGCTTTGTAGAAATATAGTCTTGGCTTTCTACGCTTGTCTGAACCTTTTCCTACAGCACTGCCTCTGATTGCCACCAGCAGAGTCAGCACCTTGAACGGGTTTGCATTAGCTAGACATGACAGCACATCTCCCTAAGAGTTCAAATTACAGGGTGTAGGTGAAGTCCTTAAACTTTATTGCCAGGTTTGCAGGAATATCCCATAACTCACTCTTCAGTTGATGCCCAACCATCCTAAGTAGGTGCACATCTCCCGGGCACTGCACCAACTATCTTCCTCCTGCTGTGTTTGTCTGCCTCTGGTCCTCTCTTCTTCTCTGACAAATAGCCTCTTTTGTTCTTAGTGGTTTTTGTGAAACATACTAAATCTCCGACTACGATGGGGCAAGCTACATTCTGCTGCAGCGTTGTGTTGCCAGGTTGTGGAAGAGTTGGAATGGCGAGGTTTTTTAGTGTTTTCAGAACGGGCCATGGGTGTTTCTTTTTTTCTTTCTTGTGTTTAAAGCAGATTGAGGTTGGTTACTAAACTTTTTGGGCCTGTGTGGAGGGAAAAAACTAATCTTAACTATGTAGTCAAAGTGGCGTTATCTCTACTTCTGTCCCAGTTGTGAAATTCTGAGGTGTTCCCACGTCATGATCCACCCCCACTCCCACCTCCTTTCTACCTTTTTTTAGGGTAGCCTATCTGCTGTTAAAACTCTGACACGTGAAATTCAACCTTTTTTTATCATTGGAAAATAAAGCAAAATTTCAGAAGGGGGGAGACGTTTTGGGAATGTAAGGGTTAGGGTTGGTCACCAAGTTACCATTACTTTCCAGATGCAAATGAAACGACGGCATTGCAGGACACAGACAATATTTTAGAGGTAGAAAGAAAAGGATTTTATTTTAAGATGTCATTTTTGCAGCGCTTTGATGGCAGAGCTACATATGTTTGTGTACAGAATGGTCTCGTTCCTTGCAAGGCTCACTACTTTCTAAGCTTTTACAGCTAGAACACTGTGAAATAGCAGCGATTTCATCCCGACTGCCTGGAGAATGTCTACCAATCCAGAAAAACGTTGGAGCTTGTTTTTGCATTACTCTTTGACACTTGAGTCTTTGTTTTTTTTTCTTTTCTCCAAGTATCTATAAGTTGCAAATTGAAATGTTTACTTAGTGGAATATTTTTCTTTCAAACATTAACATTATCTTTGAAATTTACCAGGACCCCTTCACTGAAGCCCCTCAGCCTGGATGCATGCTCCAACAGGTGAACCTGCACAAGCTGGTTTGAGTAATTGCACTCCTCAGGGGGTTGATTCTCATGTATGTGGAGATAAGAGTGAGTGCATAACATTCTTGAGATTTTTTTTCCCTCTGAGGAATTCTGTGCATCCATCTGTGCAGTTTTACTGCAACATAGAAGAATATGACAAAGTTTAAGTTGAAAGAACAACCAAGTAACAGTCACCTCCCCGTTTGGGAGTCATTCTGTCAAGCGGCCTCCCTTTAGTCGTGTGATTCTACAAGTTTTTAACACACAGGTTGTGTAATGCAACAACTTTCCTGATACCGGGTAGGTAGTAGTTGTAGTGCGTAGATAAAGGTTCAAGAACCGCATGCCTGGTTTTGACAGATGACTCCTGCTCAGCCCATTTTTCATGCTCCGTGTTGAAAGAGGTAGCGGATCTGCGTCGCCAAAGGTGCTGGGCTCCCTGCAGGGCTGCTGGACAGGAGCTTTTTGCTGATGATGGGGGGAATAATCGAAAGATAATCAAAGTTGCCTTTGATTATATACATACATGTATGTGGCTTTTGAGTATCTTTATGTCAGCCCCATTTACATTTCTTGCTTATTTGAATTAAATGCATCACTTCAATAGTTGAAGTGGTTTCTCAAACAGTATGTTGAAATTTTCAGGAAAGTTTCGTAGCAGAAAAAAGTGTCATTTAATCAGAATACAAACTATATGCGATGTGACAAGACAAGGACGCTGCAGTCACTACAAACACAAGCAATGGCACAAAAATCTTTTTTTTCTACTGGGTCAAACTTTGAGAGAAGATTAGAAAGAAAACGCCGCAAAATTTTAAAAATAAAAAAATATCAACTTTTATATATGTCTGCATTTGTTTTATTACTTTTATTAATTAGCAAATTGAAATTCCACTCAGCACCTCTTCTTATGAAATAATATTTCTGAGTTAGTAAAAACTTAGAGTATTTTTATTTGTGTAAGATAAATACAGGAAGTGATAAAAAATGGGAGACGTTTCACACTTGTATTTTATTTGTGTGTGTTTGTTACAAAAACTAATATATGGGATTTGCAAGATAAAAATAAAAAAACACTTTGTATTTGTTTGATAAAGATTTATAAGCATGTTGTTTCTTTTATTCATTTTCAGCTCAATATAACCTGCTGAGAACAGATTTTACTCTAATTATTTCCTGTTTACTCCTTCAGATTTGTTTACCTTGTAATTTCTTTGTCTTCCAATGTAGAGAAAAAGGAAAGAAATATAATCACATGCTTTATTTGTTGTAAGATCACATTGTTCAGTCTGGATCACAAGCAGATGGAAAGTTTAATAAACACATGATGAGGTAGATGATGTGTTTCACTGCTTTTTTAGCCTGTTTATGTGGTTAACCACCTAAAACCAAAGACGTTTCCCTCAGAACAGAAAAGT
This sequence comes from Pseudomugil tenellus, assembly GCA_037177515.1. NCBI lineage: Eukaryota > Metazoa > Chordata > Actinopteri > Atheriniformes > Pseudomugilidae > Pseudomugil > Pseudomugil tenellus. The sequence goes on from JBAMHX010000014.1 coordinate 24,665,267, forward strand.
CCCTGCTGTCGCTTAAGTGTCGAATATGTGAACATTCAGGCCTTTCTTTTCCAACTTTAGTCGCTGCATTCACCAATAAAGACTTTATAACACTAAAAATGTGGGTTTCGTTTTGGTTCTTGTAGTTTTTTTTTAGGTAAGAGTTGTTAGAAACTTTCACAATAGCTCATCCACAACTATAATTATTCACAAAGAAAAAAATATCGAGTGAACAGCAAGTGTGTGGAGCTAAATGTTTAGTTGATATCATTGATATCAGATGAGATGATAGATAACTGGTAAGCAGAATGGCATCTCCCAGTTACACCACTGTCAGCTACAGTTCTGTGCAGGAGAAGAGAAAACACTCCCTGGTCTGATGAGTCCATTTGGATCTAATAGTGTGTTTAGTGTGCAGGGATGCAGAGCTGCTAAAAACATGTCCTCCATCAGAAGACGGGGACTTTGAGGCTCTCCAGTCTTTTCAACGGAGACTTCAGATGATGCTCTGCAGCCGAAATCTACTATAAAGTCTTAAACATTTCCAATATTCGCACAAAAAGACTTTTAATGTTAGCCTTTCATGTGTTTCAGGTATCCACCAACCACCAGCTATGTGTAGTTGCATGTTTTCTCCTTTTTTATGTGACTGTCACCAGAGTTTGGCTCATCCACAGCTTCCTATGCTGTCGCATGTCATTATGGCCGCTTGTTCTGTCTGGTTAAGGTTAACCCACACGAACACCACTCATGGGTTTAACTGTGAGGTCAGCCATTTCCTGTGCTCGCTCTCTGGAGGATTTAGGGACACCAAACCATTTCCTGGCATAGATGATGCTCCATAATAATAGATAATGGCACTTATTAGTTATATATGCTGAGAATTGATACTAACTACATATCCTGCTGGTTTCCACCATAATTACTTCTCTTCTTATTTACTAGTGAGGTCTTGTGAATAGCACAAACCTTTTGTGAGGCATACTATTTAACATTTTTTAAGTAAAACATTGTAGATTATACCTAAATCAACACTTAATTTCAAAGGGTTTTGTGAAGGGAATGCAGAAAAAGGAGATCTGGACTTTTTTATTTTGGGTAGTCTAATAGTCTTGGGGCCCTGAACGTGACCCCGTCCAGGGAAAAAGCGGAAGACGGATGGGTGGATTTTATGGGGGTTTGGTGGTGTTTGTCTCCCTCCCATGTTTAGAAAAAAGACTGCACGATGTGTTTTTCACGCTTGAGTTTGTCACATGAACAATCTATATTTAACAAAACAGCAGGGTAAAGGGCGCCAAACGTTAAAGATTTAATAACACGTACAAATACACAATAAAAGGAGGATTTGTATTACTATGAATCCGTCGTACATATCGTATAATGGTGTGTTGTCACGGTGGCCGAGAGGTTAAGGCGTTGGACTCGAAATCCAATGGGGTTTCCCCGCACAGGTTCGAATCCTGTTCGTGACGGATGTTTAATTTTTAACTTTTATCACAAACTACAACATTACACACAAAGACTTCATTTATTTACGCTCCTTATGGTTCTACGAAGCGCTTTCCGAGCTAAATTAAAACATAATACACTTTGCGCATCGACAGCTCAGTGTAGAACTCTGGTTAGTGAGCTCATATTTGTTTAATGTAAATAATGACAAAATATTTGAGAATCCAATAAATATGGCCTTGTTCAAAACGTTTCACCATCTGTAGATTGATCCCTCGACACCGAAGTCTCATCCATGCCATTTATTCTCGCGTTTTTTTAGGTCAGAAGTTGTTGTTGGTACAAACCAACGTTTTTCTTTCCTAATTGTAAACAGTTAGTAAAATGGTCAGGCAATTATATATTTAAGTTTTTAAATAAATTATACTAAAAATATCAAAAGCCGGCTCATTTTAGTTCCTTTCGACTCGTGTGAGAGCACGACAGAGAAAATGTCTACCCCTTCCCACTGTTGAATAATGGAACTGGCCGAGTCACATAAAGCTGACCGGCAGCAGAGGCTGACGTAGTTTTTGGGGTATTGTGGAAGCAGGGGGAAACGTGTAGAGTGCTGAATGCTCAGCAGTTAAATTTAATTTTAGGGCTTTCGCTTTCTTTAGATATTATTATCCTAGAAATTTGGAATAAGCCTTTCGAATAAGTACAACGTTAAAGGGGACTTAAAGGGTTAGATTTAGACACATTAGTGGCATAACAAAGCATTTGGCCAGACTGCGCGCTAACAAAGCTAACAGATCTTTACAGTTAGAAGAGCAACACAAAGGAAATACGCTCGATTAAGCTGAGAACATTAACGCCAGGAAGAGTTATGTAAATAGTCGAGGGACAATATCTCCAAATTATTAACCTAAACAACATTACGTAGTTTTGTAACACTGTTATTGAAGTAGACAATGTTATAAAAGAACTACTAAAGATTTGATGAGCGATTTCGGATCCGTCATTCCTACTGGTGCTATTATACCGGTTATCATTTATTCAAAAATATTTGACAGGTTTTGAAAAGATATTTACAAGACTTTCTGTCCACAAGTGTTAGGTGGGTGAAGCTGCCATTATGGCGATTTTTCGTAGAAGACAGTGTTGAAAGACACTCCTGAAATGAAAATCAGGCAGTTAACTGCGAGCTACCAGACGTTGACTGAAGTGATAATAGACAAAACTACTTCACAAAGCCGATTTCGTTCCCTTTAAGAGTTGGTTTCTTTTGTCATAAAGGCAAACATTTAAATACATTGAGTATATGACCATTGCGGGTTTTTTTTTTTTAACAATATACCCGTGAACTGAGGATAGTTTAGTTAGCTTTTAGCGTGCAGGCTAATTAGTTAGCATAGCTACAGCTATTCACTATTAGCGTCCCAGGCTAAAAGTACCCGGATTCAAAAGTTGTCCTGATATATTTTAATCCGACCTAATTATGGCAACCCCTACAAACGAGGCCTTGTTTTTGATAAAGGACGTGAAGCCTGGGTCGAAAAACTTGAATATTGTATTCATCGTTCTGGAGATAGGTGAGTAGTTCTGGGAGGCTACAGCAGCCTCTTCCTCAAATCAACTCGTGTTCTTCATCTTAAAGGGGCCGTTAACGTACAAAAGCGAAGTTTATATAGCAATATCTGCCATTCTTACACATTTATACACCAACACCCCGTTGATAAGTCATTTAAAGCTGTGTTTAAACACGTTTTGGGGTGTGTGTGTGTTTTATCAGGACGAGTAACCAAAACTAAAGACGGCCATGAGGTCCGTTCATGCAAAGTGGCAGATAAGAGTGGCAGCATAGCGATCTCTGTCTGGGATGAACTGGGTAGTCTCATTCAGCCAGGAGACATCATCAAGCTCACCAGAGGGTAAGTCCTCTCAGAGAAGTATTTGCTCAGATCATTTAGCACATCTAATGTCATTTTTTCTTAGCTATGCATCCATATGGAAAGGTTGCCTGACGCTTTACACGGGACGAGGAGGAGATCTTCAGAAGATTGGAGAGTAAGTGAGCATCATACTCTCATCGCTGCTTATTTTCAAGGGGAACAGGTTATGAATTTGCAATTTCAATATAGTAATATTGTTTAAATGTGAAACAATGATTTTATTTTAATGCAATTTCTAAAAACTATGTAAATGTTTTACTCCTCAGATCGCTACGAATGATTTGTAAAGTAATTATGACCCTGTGTCTTTTAAACGCATCCATCCTGAACCTGAATACACATTTTGGTGCATCTTAAAATGCTGAGACTGTCTAAAATAAAACAAAATCTATCCAATAATATAAATTGTATACAAAATGTAATAGAAAGCGTTGTTTTTTTTTTTTTTGTTTTTTTCCCAGGTTTTGCATGGTGTATTCAGAAGTGCCCAACTTCAGCGAACCAAACCCGGAGCTGCAAGCCCAAGCAAACCAACAGAACAAGTCTGTGAGTAGCCGCCGGCCCATTTATCGGTCCCACCCAGTTGGACACACTGCAAAGACCAGAAGTCATTTGGCTGACGTTTCCCAAACCGTGCAGCTGTTTGGGTTTTTATTCATCTTTAAAATGTATTTGGATAAAGAAATAATGTCCCTGCTGCTTAAGCAGTAACTCTAGTTTTGCTTTTTTTTAATGGTGCATCTGGTTATGTTTGAACAGGGCAAACCCGACCAGAACCAGAGGGGAAACTCTCCTCCTAATCAGAATTCAGGTACCCCTGCCCCACCAGGTCAGTGTATTTTCTTCTAAATGAGTTCACTAACATTGCTGCTAATGATTAAAAGACTTTCCCCTTCCTTAGATGATTTTTTTTTCTTTTCTTAGTATTTTAGACTTTTTACTTCACAGTTACAGCAGTTTGATGTTTCTGAAATGAAGGTTTGTTATCCACAAAGATTTCAACACCTTGTAGACAAAATGGCTGAACAACGAAGCGTCTGAAGTTTTCTCTGGAGACTGACTTGTCCCTCTCGAACCCACAGGTAACGGTTCTATGCCACCCTTTGCCAGCAACCCGCCACCCGGCGCACCCCGTGACTCCACATTTGGGAACGCGGGGCGACCCAACGGCCGGTCTCCTGGCAACGGTGCACCTGTGGTCAACGCTGCCGGCCCCCCTGCGGCCACAAAGAGCTCAGTTACCATTAGCAATGGCAGGGACCCGCGGCGTGCCAAAAGATGAAGCTGGGTTGGTGGGGAGAAAGCGACGGCTGTACCGGGAGCCCCTTGTCTGCTTCGCCACCACTGACAATAAAGTTTTTATGGGACAAGCTGAATGATTTTATACAGGCCAACATCGCTGCACCATCCGGACCCGTACAGCTGAGGCTGCTGGTTGAGTTTGGCTTCAGTCCAAACGGTCCGTTCTGTGCCAGTCTTACCCCCCCCCCCCCCCCCCCCACGCTAGCCCTTCACCCCCCCGCTTCTTTCATTTTACTTGAACACTTGATGCACTTTCTATTAAATTATGTTGAAGCTTGGTTGTCATTAAATCAGGAACTTTTTCCTTTTTTTATTCTTTATTTTTGTTAAATACGCCTTAAGTGAAGCTGTTGGACTGAAACAAAGTTAAATCTTCAAAGGATCTTTTAACCAAACTGTATCCGAAGCGACTCTGTTAAAGCAAAGTGTTTCGGCTTTTTAACGATGGCTGTGTAGACTGATTCTTTTTTCTCCCCCCCCCTCCCTGATAAAAGTCATCCATATTGTTTGCAGCATCTGGACTCCCCCCCCCCCCCTCTTTCAAGGTGGGACCACAAACTAGAACGGTTGACAAAATAAACTTTAGAATAATCTTACTGCCATATTTGTTTTTCTGTAGTCTGTTTGTGGCGTCGGCCATGTTGGTTAAAGGAGCGAAGACTCGCTCAGCATGTCGCAGACTGAACTCTCCGTTATGATGCCAATAATATGTCAAACACCCCCTTATGTTTTTTTTATAGATGTTCAGACAATGACACCCCCACTGTGGACTGTTGGAAGCTGCAGTGTGACTTTCCACCGTGTTCGCTTTAGCCCCATCTTGTGGCAGGAAGACTGAACTGCTTGCAGTGTTGACTTTCTGCAGCATGATGTGGTAGGATTGTAAAGAAGCGGAAGAACTAATATTTGTCGGTTTGACTTCTCACACAGGATGGAAACAGCTGTTGGACTGACAGTGTTAACATGAAGGAGTGTGTTGCGTACAACAAAACCCCAGGTTTCCTCACATCCTTTGTTGCACCAAGCACCACATCAGTGCCTGCAGCCTTCAGCGTTATTTCATTGTTTTGACGTCTCAAAAAAATGTCGACGTGGATAAAGCCTCATTATAGAAATATTCTTTAAAACTGCAGTTTTACACAAATGGGGCTTCATTCAGCATGACATGGAAGTGTTTTTCATTTTCATCCCCATTAATTGCAGCCAACAACCACCATTCTTACATATAAATACACCACATCAGTGTATACAAACTACATATGCATCCATATACAGCACACACACTACTTCATCAGACATGTATTCAGATTTAAATGGGCTCTGTGCATTAATAGATGTTTTTATTGGTGCCATGTAACTTTCTATGTCTTTTATTTAACCTTTATTTGAGCAGGAATGTCCCACTGAAATGATCGTCGTCAAGGAGACCCCGAGCACGACAACAGCAACCCAAATTCTAATCATACAAAATATCACAGAAACATGTAATTCACTAAATGCTTCTATTCTATAAATGGTCTCGGATGTCATTTGCTTTGGTTTGGGTGGTTTAATGTTATTTCTAAGATCTTCTGGCGAGTTTGATTCAGATATCATTTGTCATGAACCAATAATAACCAATATATTGTTAATAATCCAGAATGTTACTGGCTGTGATAAGAAAAGACTTTGTAATCAAAGCTGAGGCTGTTCACACACACACACACACACAGTTCATACAGCGATAAGACTGAAGTAACTGCTTATACAGCTGCTGCCATGATGAATCATGAGACAGCTGGATTTTCTCCTGTTTTCATATGAGATGCTGTTTTTAATGCTTAAGTTAAAAAGGAAGCTTCAAGTTCCTTTTTTATTAGAGTTTAAATCACTTTCCTCACAGCTGCTACCTGGAAACTTGCAGGTCGTCTCATGTGACTGGACCAAATGAAAACAGACACATCTACCGTTAAGTGTTGCTGTACTTATTACAGATGCGTGTTTCCAGTTTAAACTCCATTTTTACTGAGCCGTAAAGTCACTAAGAAGCTTTTTTACCATCAGTTCAAGTTTAGTCTCCCAGTAAGACCAGTAGAAACTCATCCATGTGGTCATCTCCAGTAAACTGGATTACTGTAATGTTTTAACAGGACTTCCCAAAAAGGGCATAAAACATCTGCAGCTCATCCAGATGTTACTGCTAGAGCTTAAACGGGAACTAAGAGATTTGAACACATCACACCAGTTTAATCTTTACACTGGTTTCCAGTCAGTCAGGATATATTTTAAAACCTGCTGATTGTTTATAAATCCCAGAATACATCTGTGATATGTTCAGAGAATATAAACCAATCAGAGCTCTAGATCCAAAGACTCAGGTCAACTAGTCCAGACCAGAACCAGACTAAACCAGACCAGAGTCCAGACTGGAGTCCAGACTAAACCAGACCAGAGTCCAGACTAAACCAGACTAGAGTCCAGACTAAACCAGACTAGAGTCCAGACCAGAACCAGACCAAACCAGACCAGAGTCCAGACTAAACCAGACCAGAGTCCAGACAAAACCAGACCAGAGTCCAGACTAAACCAGACCAGAGTCCAGACTGGAGTCCAGACTAAACCAGACCAGAGTCCAGAC
>JBAMHX010000014.1:24672647-24691308 GCA_037177515.1 Pseudomugil tenellus
CAGAACCAGACCAAACCAGACCAGAGTCCAGACTAAACCAGACCAGAGTCCAGACAAAACCAGACCAGAGTCCAGACCAAACCAGACCAGAGTCCAGACTAAACATGGTGAAGCAGCATTTAGCTGTTATGCTACACATGTGTAACAAACTGCCTGTAGAGGTAAAACTTTCACCACATGTAGAAACGTTTAAATCCAGGTTAAAACTTTTCTTTTCTCATGCAGCGATAAAAAAACTTTTACCGATCTTGCTTTCAATTTTACTATTTTACTGTGATTTTTGCTGCCTTTTACTCCTTTTTTATGTTTCTTTATGTTTTGCTCTAAACCTGAAAGATGTTTTTGTAATTCTTCCACTGCTTGTGACACTGAACGTTGAAACACATGAGAAGTGTGGCAGGAAGTGTGATGCACTCGTGTGTCAACAAAGACACATGTCTTGATCTGGGAACTTCCTCTCATGTGCAGTGGTCGAACAGTCATGTGTTGCCAAATGCATAGCGGCATCAGACTAACAGGGAAGATGTTAGAAAGCTGGACAATCACACTGTTAGACTAAAAAGTACCGAGTTGTATCTTTAAGGGTACAATGGCTTGTCACTGAGGTGGGACCCTCATGGGTACTGTTAGTGTACCCCCAACAAAAGGTACTTATTTGTACCATTTAGTGTTTTGGAACATTAACGTACCTTACGGGGACTCAGACAGGTACAAATAGCTACCTTGAGGTCCAGTTTTGACCCTCAGAGGGTAAATAGAACCGTAATGTATCTCAAGGGACAGAAATGTACTCCCACAGTACCCTTATTTCTGACAGTGCAGATAATAAATTATATGTAAAATATGCAGCATTTCAAGGATTTTATGTGTTTATTTAGATTTTAGACAATGAAAACAAATAGTTTCTCTTTCAATTTTTGTTCACTGTGACGCTAAATCTCATGACAGGGGAGTCACATAACTGCAGGTTACTGCCGGAGGAAGCACTACGGTTTGGGTTTAACCACATATTCTCTCCCTGGTGGATAAAAACAAAATGCAAAGTTTAAAAAAAAACAAGAAAGAAAAATAAGTGTATAGTAGTGAGAGTGCATAAATTATGATGGCAGTGGAGAGTAACTCCCCCCTGTTAGAATATGGTAGCAAATGAAAGCCTGAGTGTGTGATGCAAAGAGGAAAATGAGCCTGATGGGAGGAGCGTGGACACTTAGATTGTTTGTCCCTGGTTTCTTTGTAACATATGAGGTGCGTCCTGCGAAGAGGGCATCATGATGACTGGTGAGTTTTTTTTTCCTAAAAATATGTCAACTGATTTTTTTTTCAATAAAATAAAAGTATTCAGTCATTTTATTATGAAAGATTAAATAAATCAGTTATGATAAAATGCTGTGAAATATTTGAAAGCAACAGTTTTTTTCTCCAAAATGATCCTTTTTTCCTGCTAAACTGACTCCTTTTCTCCCTCAGATCCGAACTCCTCTTCCTTTACGGCTGACTTTGGCTTCATTTACGGAGAACTGAACATCAGCTATGGCTATAATGACTCGGATTTCACACCAGATCCGGCCACGCAGCCCTGCGACAGCTTCATCTTACCACAGGCCGTGATGCTGGGGTTCTGCTCCTTCTACGTCATCATCTTCCTGCTGGCGATACCTGGAAATCTGGTGGTGGGACTGGTGCTTAACCAGAGCAGACAGTCTCTGTGTCCCTCTGACCTTTACCTCCTCCATCTGGCGGTTGCAGACATCTTACTGGCGGTTACGCTCCCATTCTGGGCCACCTCTGTCACACAGGGCTGGGTGTTTGGAGATGCCATGTGCAAAATTGTCACTGTGCTCCAAGAACTGAGCTTCTACTCCAGTATTCTTTTCCTTACTTGCATCAGCGTGGACCGCTACATGGTGATCGTGAGGGCGATGGAGGCTCGCAGGGCTAACCGTCAGCTGGTCAGTTGGGGAGTCTGCATTGGCGTTTGGGTTGTTGGAGCGTTTCTGTCTTTGCCAGGGTTCTTTAGCTCTGCTTTTATTCCCCAAAACTCCAGCCAAATAGTGTGCGCCGAAAAATACAACCCCAACAGTGCTGAGGATTGGCGGCTGGCCACCAGGATTCTTCGCCACGCCATTGGTTTCGTCATCCCATTGGCCATCATGCTACCGTGTTACGGCGTAACCATCAGACGCCTCTTTCACATCCGAGGAGGGTCTCAGAGGCAACGAGCAATGAGGGTGATCGTTTTTGTGGTGGTCGCCTTTCTCCTTTGTTGGATGCCGTACCACATCGCGGTGATGGCAGACACTTTTTTTAGAGCAAAGATTGTTCCCTACCAGTGTCACGACCGGATGGTGGTAGATCAGGCCGTGTTTGCTACGCAGAGTCTGGGGTTGCTTCACAGCTGCGTAAACCCAGTGCTGTATGGGTTTGTGGGAGAAAAATTCAGGAGGAAGCTGTTGCAGTTATTGAGAAGGATTGGCCTCAGGGAGAGGGCATCAATTACAAGAAGCAGCAGGTCTTCACTGTCATCAGAAATGTCCACGTTTATGTGAAAAGACTTGTTCAGTTAAACTGATCTTCCTAATATCACTGTGTTGGACTGACAGAGTAAGTCTAATGGTTCTTAAAACCCTATTGGGTTTTCAACTAATTGCTTTTATTTTTTTATAAATAATTTTTCACTTTCAGGAAAAGGGCTTTAAAACAAGGTTAAGCTAAAAGGGTTGAGTTGTTACACCGTCTATCACATTAAAAAGTTTTTTACTTCTGCTATTTTAGTGATGGGTATTTGTGACTCTGTACATTTTGTATTGTAAAGTAGAATAAAAATGATTGTATAGTATTCAAATATACCATAATTCCTGTTTGCTTAAACAATGTTTGTTATGTTCTCTTCTAAAATGCTTTTTGTTATATAGTGTTTGTATTATTTCAGTTCCATTTTATTCCTGCCAAAACATTTGCACTGACTGTGTAACAGAAATTGTTATTAAAGTTTAATATAAAAATCAATTCTCTACTCATTTTATGTTGATAAAACTAACAATGATGTCACTTGATAGTCCAGCTGATAAAAAGTCATGTTTTTAAAAGGTCACAGCGTCACGGTTTATTTGAAGAAACAAAAAACAGAAGTAGAAGTGTGATGAGCACAGAGGCAATTTTACAACACACTGTAGGTCAAACATTTTTATTCATCTTGATTACAAAATTATCTCTTTAATACTGCTGCTGATAGGCACAGCAGAAGAAACATATTATGTCTATAATGAATCAATGTAATTAATCCACAGTATAAACAAGGCATATGCTGTCAGAAGCGACCGATAGGGGTATATCCTACATGCCCCCAATCCTCAAATAGGCACAATACAATAATTTCAAGCCGCACATGTTCAGTCACAAAGCTCCACCTGGTGTGGAAACCTTGAACCAGGCTGGTATGACGTCAGGACAGGATGCATCCTTGATTTAAGCTCAATGGGACAAAAAGTTCCAGAAATGTAGTCAAAAATTAGATTTATTTACTTTTATTTTTTGCCACCTAGTGAGGAAACCATAAATCCTAAAATGTTGAAATTCGATAGAGATCGTCCCCTTGGGGACCTAAATAGGTATACTAAGTATCAAAATTTCAGTTGTGAAAACTGTTCAAGCAATCGCGCAAGGATAACCGGCAGCGGATGTGGCGGCGGCGGCCATGATGAAACCATTACATCCTTGACACTCCACGTTTGGGCATATATTTAGAATGATAAATAAATGTTAATACAGTTCATGTGTAACAGAGAGATAGAATGACCAAGGGTCTCATTTATAAAGCTTGCTTGCACAAAAACAGGCTTAAATTTTGAATTTTTACCACGCAAACTTTGGGATTTAGAAAAATAAACTTGACAGAGAAGAGTGCGTACCGCCGGTTACCGGCTATTTTGGACCGTACAATTAAAATGACAGGTCGATATGTGAAGTTTCCCGACACTGTGGGAGAACAAGCCGACATCAAAAGGCAATTTTCAGCAATGTGCGGCTTTCCAAACGTGATCAGTGCGATTGACTGCACTCATGTTGCTATAAGGGCTCCATGTGACAATGAGGATGTCTATGTGAACTGTAAAAATGTTCATTCCATTAATGTACAAGTTATTTGTGGATATGGTCCTGACAAATCTGCATGGTGGCCTTCCTTTTGTTTGTTACACCGCTACTGTGACCCCCAAACAACACCTCCATTTCAGTCTCTGAAAAGTGACGTTTTATGCACCCTCTCAGTATCCATGATTCACCGTACAATCCCACAGACAATTGATTCACATGCTGACATATTTATGAGCTGCTTTGCGTTGACCATGTACGGTAGAAAATGGGTGTGAAGGGGCGGGAATGTGAACCGAAATCACCTGCAAAACGTTTTCGGCAAGGTTGTGATTTATAAAATTGCATGTTTCTGTGAGTAAGCAATGTTTACTCAGACTTTACATCTTTACATCAGACTTTTACTTTGGCGTACCAACTAGTTGGGTTTTTTTGCCAAGTACAATTCTAGTAGAGATTCTGTGCAAAGTTTTATAAATGAGGTCCCTGGGGATTTTCTTTTTAATAAAATAAAATAAAATCCTCCTTTAAAAAAATTTTATTTTCTGTCCTTCAGAACTTCAGATCATCCATCCATCCATCTTCTACGGCTTATTCCCAAACGGGGTCGCGGGGGGGCTGGAGCCAATCCCAGCAGCCAACGGGCGAGAGGTAGGATACACCCTGAACATGCAAACTCCACAGCCGGGGATCAAACCAGCAACCTGCTTGCTGTGAGGCTACAGTGCTAACCACCTCGCCACCGTGCAGCCCAACTTCACATCAGTTCTCCAAAAAAGAACAAATATATAATTTTTTGTGGCTACGCACACATATTCTTCAAACTCAATTAAAGAGTCAAGCCTTTATTTCGATTGTGGTCCTTTAGCAGGAACGTAAGAGGTGCGGACGGAAGAAGTAACTCCGTAGGAAGCATAGCGAGTCATTTGCACTGTAGTATGAAACTTCATGAACATGTCCACAAATGAAAACATTGTATCCATCCAACGATTTGTAAGCTTTCAAGGCTTCGACTGTTTACAACCATTTAATAAATGGTTCCAGATGTCGCCATACGGCACAAGCGGCCACTTTGACATAGTGTCCCACTGTTTTTCGTCAATTTCAAACAGATCAGGCAACGAAAAAACATACAACTTCTGTTGGTATCTTTCACAACCCTTCTCTGATAAATGGTCAAGATGTTTCTCTTTTGCTTTTAAGCGACTTAATTTTAGCTTCCAAGCAATTTCCACTGTGTAAACACTACGGGTTGCTTGATTTCGTTTGCCGCAACTAGTATGCATGACTGGGATTAACCAAATATAAACAATAACAATCAATGGGTGTATTTATCTGGTAGCATTGACATCACAGCAACTTTGTGCAACTTGTTATAATTAGAGTGCAAAAATGTATGATCATTTTGGTGAAATCACACCAGCTTTCCCTGTAAATTATAAACTATGAATATATTTTCTCAATTGGGATATTTGCACACTTTTCACAAGTGAAAGGCCAACGTCAGCCTCTGTGTGTGACTTGCAAATGAAATGCTTTTGTGCTTCAGCCACCCCCATGTGCCAAGTGTTGCACCATGTTCCACTGACCCCAGGTTGGCTAAAAATGACGAGGGGGCGGGAGCCTCGCAGTGAGTGGGCAGACGGACCATGCAGCTGTCATTGCAAGGCTTTCTTGGCTCTGTCATTTCTCCCACCAGTCTGACTCACAGTGGTAGGGGAGATCATGAGTGGGGTGCTTTAACTCATGGGACACAGAAGGGGTGGGGGTCAGTGCGCAACTTACCGGGTAGGACTTGATGCTTGCATTCAACCGGAAGCCAAGAAAGAACAAATCTCAAGGAAACAGGGAGTAAAAAGGAAAGTCATTAATAAGTTGCAGAGGTTTTTTTCTTTTCTTTTCCCTTTTGGGAAGACGTTGCACACTCCTGGGAAAAGCTTGCGAACAACTTAAAGTCAAAGAACATCAGGAAAAGGAGTTGGAAAAGCAGAGCTATCACTTCCAAGAGACAAGTCAACGGAGCTGTTGGTAATGCAACATGATCCGGTGGGTCTTGCCCTAAAAATACCGCCGTGCGGGAGAGTGGAAGCTGCCTCTAACTGCACGCTTACCTGCTGATCAACAATCTATCTTTCTTCTTCAGACAAATAAGGTCAGAGAGCAGAAGTTCAGAGCTTTCAGGAATGGAATTGGTAAAATAGATTCTCTGATGTTGAAAGAATGTAACAATCTTAACCGATTTACTTGTCAGGCTGACTCGTGGACTCCAATGACTTGACCAGGATTTAGCTCTACAAACTCCAGAGGCTCGTTTTAGTTGTACAGCGCAGGTAGACAGAATCCACAGGAGGCCTATCCCCCAGGTCAGCCATGAGGAAAGCTGATGTGCAAATGACCCTGAAAAAAGGGGCCGATGAGGCGGCAGCACCTCCAAGTCCCATCATCCCCCCAAAACGCTCCAAAGCAAGCCCGGAGCAAGTTGTGTCAGAACCCCGGCCGGGTCATCCCACACCGGCTCCGCCTTTATTTATTCGCAAAATGAGGAACGCTGCTGTGGGAACGGGCTGCGACATCCGCCTCAAGGTGACTGTGGCTGGAGACCCTCAGCCATCTCTGTACTGGTACCACAACGATGACCTACTCAACATGGAGAACCAAGAGTACGGGGGTCTTTGGATACGAGACTGCAAACCCAGTGATGCTGGCCTCTACACCTGCATTGCCAACAACCACCTGGGAGAGGCTCGGACCAGCGCGGTGCTGGCTGTCCTGGATCTGGGTGAAGGTAATGTCACTAAACATGTTAAAAGTTGGCTTAGTGAAGGTTTTTTTTTAGAAGTGTCTGAACGACTCTGGAAGAAGCAAAACTCTCAGTTTAGGATAAACTAATCATATAATGATATAATAATGTCATCCGTCACTCTATCCAGCCATCAGATGTGGACTAAAATACCACAATATACAAACAATGATGATCTTTACAGAAACCAGTGAATACAAAAGTGCCCAGCATGCTGCACCGTCCACAAAGCCATCTCCCACTCCCACAGGAAAGTACAATCCTAGTTAATAACATTTCAAGACCTGCTAAACTTCTTGTATCAAACCGCTAACGGCCATATTTTACTGTTTCCTTTATGTAATGACGGTTTCTTGTCATTTTATTCCAGACTTATACCTATGATTGGAGAAAGAAAAGAAAAAACAATCAAGCATTTTGAGTTTTGGTCCAAACTTTCCCATTATTTTTACAAAATATAAAAAAACCTAAAGATAAGTAAATCATTTTTAATATATTCTTATATTAATATTATGCTTATAAACAGATAATATGTGTAAATACAGATTTTTCTTAAAACGCATCGTTTGCTCTATTAAATATATTTAACATTATTCTTTTTCATTCAAAAGGAAAGTAAGATGGCACATTTAGAGATGCACCACACATGGAAATGTCTGACTTCTAGCACGCATGCTGGAAATAAATCATTCAGTAAACAACGCATTAAGCCGACGGGAGGCCCTGAGGGCAGCTTCCCTCAGATTCCTCAATGTCTAACCAAGGATGCTCAGGAGGCCTTGTGGCATTTATTCTGAGCATTAATGGTTAAAATTCTGGCCAACTTTGAAAAAAATGGCATGAACATCTCTCCCCAGCTGATTCTCGTGTTTTTGTATCACCTGAAGCACTTTGTCGTTGTTTTTGAGCGCTTTCCAGCTCCACGCTGCTCAGACTGAGTGTGCGGTTAGAAACATGTATATTGGCATTAATCAGCAGCTCAGGACTGAAATGTGGTTTACATTTGCTTCCAGACTCACTCGGACCGAGTGCAGCTTAACACTGGGAATGTTTTGACACATTTACAAATTGAAAAAAAAAAGACTCAGTACTTGAATAGGTGCTTCTTCTCATGCCAGGCAACGAGATGCTTTGTGCAAACATCGGAGTCCTAAAAGGACAATGATGTCTGCAGGCTGCACGGTGTGGAGATGCAAACCGCTTCCCGTAAAGATACCACAGTGAATTCAGTTTCATGGTCTGCAAAATATCCAAGATCCAAGATCCTCAGAGTTTGGTATAAACTGAGTTTAATTATTAACAAAGCAGAGATTTTGGGCTAAAAAGAAAAAAAAAAACTATAATAGAGTCTTAATCTGTCGTTTTACATGATATTACAGTAGCAACAGGGTTTGTGGTTTCTTCAGTTTTGCCATGGTGTCAACACCCCACTAGTGTGTTGCATGTATTACACCAAGGAGACCTTCATATGTAGAAATACACAACAATGGAGAAGTGCATTTAAAGGGTTATTTCACCACAGCTGCATGAGACCATGCTGCTTCCACACCATTAAGAACACTGGATTCTTATAAGCCCCATTATGGAATCAGGATGACACCAGTCCTGTGTTTTTATGTTGGGAAGTTTTCTTTTGCTCCATTCGAACCTTCGATTGGATTGAGTTCCCTGCTACTTCGCCATGCGCAGAGTCCCCAGCTGTCCCATCACTCAGTGATACCGCCTGAACCCTTTCTCTCTCCTCGTCTTTGAAAATGTCTCTCCGCCCTGCTTGTCCACCATCTCTCTCCAGTTATTTATACAGTGGAATGTGCCTGGCCTTAGATTTCTGTGATGTTAGCAGGCCAGCGTCTCTCCTGTTACACAGCAAGACATCACTGCTAATTATAACCAGGCCCTGAATGACTTGCCCTCCCTCGCTCGCTCGCTCGCTCACTGCTCAGATTTGAATCAATTAAACACACAAAGGTATAATTGTCATAGCAACATGTTACACGTTGCCATGCGTCTTCACTGGGAAATACTTTCTGCCTTTCTCTGCTTTTCTGTTCCTTTTATTGTGTAGCATAAAAAGGGAGGTTTATCAGGACTCTCTCATATGAAAACATAACTCAAACACATGTTTTGGGCCATAAAAACAATCAGAACGAGTCCAAAGTCGTCCTGGGAGTTAAGACACACATCTTTCTTCAATCATGTTATGTTAAATGAAACTATGATGCATGTTGTTGTTTGACCCGGTCAGCTCGCAGACAATGACCACTTATTTCCATGTTAGCCGTAACCACAAGGCGGGTTTAGCATCACCTTTTGACATCAGGACTTGTAAATGCAAAACGAAGATAAGAGGCTGAAAAGTGCATGTCAGGAGGGACCAGCTAGTAGGGTAGTCGTCCTGTTTGACATGGCCTATATTTGGAACTTTCTATGTAACCATCAAGTGGCCCCTTTCCAGTGTGTTTGGTCAGCCCCCCCCTACCTTGTCTTTCCCCTGGAGTATGACTGTGAGTGAACAGGTGGAACCAGTTCAGCTGTGGAAAACCCCTACATGGCCGCCATATTTTAACAAGATAAAAAAAACAGTTTTCTTTTAATAGAAGAATAATTAGATCAGTAAAAGTCATTCTTTTCTACATGTTTTATTGTCATTTAGCACCAGGAATTTTGCCTCACTAAAAAAGAGAAGAAAGGGCAACACAACAAGTAAACCTGCTTGGATATTTATGGCAGGTTTTAAACAACTATGCACCGCAGGGATGAAGAACCGTCTGCTGTGCAACTTTAAAAGTGACTGTGTCTTACAGAGTCGCAGTGAGATAAGGCAAGGAGGAGCGAGCGGCTGACTCTTCATTAGAAGAGAGAGAAATAAGCGGATTTTCTCTGATTATTTCAGGCCTGCAGCTACTTTTTACAGCAGAGTGAACAACATTGTTTTTGTCAGTAAAAGTAAAAGATGGCAGAGCCTGTGGATTAGCATCTACTTTCATATTACACATGGACATTGATCTGCTAATGCGGAAGTTTCCATCAACATGTTTACCATCTAGGCACAAATAAACCACAAATAAAGTGGATTGCTAGTATACACAGACTTTCTGCATCGATTAGGTCCAAAATAAGCTATTTTTACTGTTTTGTCTTTGTAAGTGTGAATCTCTTGGTCCGTCCTAATTCACATGATATTCGGTACAAGTCTTAACTTAGAACAGCATTAATTGGAACACAACACCTGGGTTTACGCTCTAGTGTACAATGAGAACGCCGCAACTGGGGTTACAAGAGTGTCTCACATGGGGGGGCTCTGAAACTGACAACAAACTAACTCACTGACAAAAGAAAGATTATATTTACCTGACTGGCAGCTCATTCTCATATCCACTCTGAGACTGATATGTTTCATCAAAAATAAATGAATAAACCTGTGTAATTATCTGAGAAAGGTGAGGTCATCAGAAGGTCACGCTTATAGGCGTGTCTCCTGTCAGGCTTTTAGTTAATGGATTGTAAACACATGAAGGTTAAACATGCTGCTACTGGTAGTTGGTAATTATTTAAGAAGCATTTACTTCTTGCTTCTAAGTGTGTGAAATGTATAGTTTATTGGTTTAAAAAAGTCATAAGGACGCTGCATCATCACAACTGGAAACATCCCAGTTTTTTATTAAGTCATATTTATATATTTATAGTCGTCATATCATCATTTTTAGTTTAGTATAATGTTAACAAATACTGTGTAATACACAGTTAGCTTTTTATGGGGTTGCAAGTGGGACCCCTTCAGGATATTTAATTTATTCATATTTTCTAAAACCATGGCTTATTGTTCTAAATAAGTAGGTTTGATGATTGAAGCTAATTGATCACTGAAACCAAATAAAGTAGTTTTATAATTTTACACATGTCAAATTGAGGACATAATGAGGAATAATCCTGCATCAGAATAAAATGTGAATTATTCTTAAAACCTCAAAAGATTTCCCCAGATAGTCACAAACTGGTGTCACATTTAAAAGGTGACAAAGCGCATGAGTCTTGACCGCAGGGTGACATGGCACATAACTACCTCCTGAATGAGCCACGATTTCATAATGTTTGTTTTCAGTTTTGTAAACTGTTTGGTTTCTGTTTTCAACATTACAAACTACTTGGGTGAGTTGAGGCATTTACAATGAGATATAAAGCCAAAAGTATATATATATTTTAAAACATACAGTTTTTGAGACATTTTGCATCATTCTATGGTAGAAACTTTATTCAAAACCTTATTTTACACCAGATGACACTGCTCTCCTGCACCCTGGTGAATACCATAAAGCATAAGATTATATAATAATAGTTCGACCTATTACATGGTAATAAATAGTAAATATACCCCAAAAATAAATAGTTCATTCTTGTCATATTTCATTAAAGGAATACTTAAAGTTTTCAGATTTAAAAAAAAAAAGGGCTTTTCTGTCCAGTTGTTTATAGGTTGGGCTTTAAAGGGTTAAGGTAAAAACACACTGTGGCTCACATTAAAACAGTCTGCTTTTTTACAGGATGTTTTCTGTACTGGTTTTCATGGTGAAGTTGTTGCTTTTGTTTTCTATATTCTTCTTCTTTTGTGACTCTTCATTCTCTTCTTACATCTTTGGTTCACTCTTCTCCTCCTTTTGTTTCCCTTCTGACAGCTCAGTACCAACCTTTTCCTCTGAAACTGGGCTGGTGCAACACAGGCCTCAAGCTTCTGTTTCCTGTAGTTTATGGGACTTTTTTACTGTCATGGAAAGATTTCAGTTTGTTATGAGCCACAGAAACATGATTTCAACAGAGCATTTAGTTTCGAATTCGCATATAAAAATAACCATGCACATAATTGGAATTGCCAAGGAGTCACAAAGACTTTCTCAGTGTAATAACAAAGTAAACATGGGATAGACCAGTCAGCATATTATTTAGAAGTAAAGTTGTATAAAGTAGTCATTTGTATTCAGTGTCACCCTGCACTAGACTAGTCTGAGTGCTCTCAGTTTGAAGAATCAAAAGAGCTGAAGCCAATAATTACTCACATACACAGTGATATTTTTCTGCTAAAGATTATTTGTTTGCCTTTTTTTTACAATTGAATTCTATCGAATAACATCCTGCTATGTGATTTGCAATACTGTGTGGAAACATGTACTCAATCTGAGGCAAACGTAATGTACATGTAAATGTGTGTATCCACAATATGTTTTTCAGTCCAACCATGATGGAATTTCTTATCGTTGATTCGTCTTAATTGGTGAAACAAATCAAATAGTTGGTGTTTATCTGTGGCTCCATCATTGTAGGTAAACTGAAATTTTAAAGATACACTGTGCAAGAATTACTGACATCTAGTGGTAAAGACTGGCATGGAAACAGCATCAACTGACAAACACAGGAATGGACGGTGGCCGTCAGTGGTCAAAATTCATATAGAATATGTTTTTCATCCGAGAGTGAATCCAGTAGTGTCAGATGCAGCAACAACTTCATTACATGTAAATACTTCAACACTGTACACATGTGTACTATGTGCCTTGTGTGATATTACTTATTCCATAAAAGTAATTTAGTAGCTAACAAACAAAGCTGGTACTGTAGTCTTAAAGCCCAGAGGATTCCCACTTCACTTGTAGTTGTTTGTTCATTTAGCGGCCATATTTATGGACCCACAGCAAGTGGATATAAATGTATATTCCAGAAGAATAAAAGCACAACAGTTACTTTAGTAAAGTGATTAGATACCATTAGAAAGACAGTTTTAAATGATAAATTACATGTGTGTGACCCGCTGTATAATAAAGGATAACCACTTTCTATAGACGGATTTATGCTATGACACAAAAGATTGCTCATTTTCAATATTAATTGATTCAAACTGTAACATTGCCAGGATATTAAAAATACAGCAAATAGATCCATTATTTGCAATAGAAACGGTAATTTTACATTTTAGAACAGACATTTTATTGCCATTGCAACAGCAGTGAACACAGCTTGTCAGTCGAAGCAACACGTTTGCTGTGAGAGCAAACAGTTTTCTACCAATGCAGAGGAGTGAGGAGGTCCCCTTTTCAGCGATTCTCCCCCTCACTGCCGATAACACCACATCGGCTCATTGCACCAGTTAAAGAATAAGACACAGACACATGAGGAGGAAGGGAAACGTGAAACATGTCAACCAATGCTGTAGAACACTGATCTCAAGAGGGCTGGATTACTCCCACTGGTTTTTCTGCCTATCGGTGTGCATTGCCTGTGGGGTGGAACACAGCGGGGGAAGATGCTTACACTGTCGCTGGCCATTGTGTGGACAGGGGGGCTCCCTCTGAGTGGATGATATGCATTCAACAGACATTTCCACCTGCGGAAGGAGGTCTATTCTCTGCTTTTTAGAAATGGATTTTCTCAGAAGAACTGCTGAGACTTGTTATATAATGGACAAAAGTGCCTTCTTTGCGGTTTGCCTTGCATTTATCTAAGGTTTTTTTACACGTGTGTTAACAGAGTTACAGCATATTAGAAACTGACTCTTATGCATATAAAATCCCGATGTCTTCAAAGGAAACCTCCTCATCTAGGCATGTAGATATGGTTCAGACCCCCCTGTGTATCTCAGGGAATACCCTGCTGCTGAACGTAAGCCAAGACAAAACATACCTGTCGAGGACATGCCAGCAGTGACCATGAAAAACATTCTGAGCAAAGAGAGAATCAGGCAAGTGATGTTTCAATTTTTCTTGGACTCTTTCTTTTCCTTCTGCAACACTTTAATTGTATACGGCTGCACTCCACATCTAAGTATCAAAGACTAGACTTAGTTTGGAATTTGTGTTATGGAAGTTCTGCAGCTTCTTAGGACATTAAAGCGTTGGTGTGTAGAGCCTTTAAAGAAGTATTCACCTGTCTTGCTGTTTTTACTTTATTACGGTATAGCTTGTAGTTTTGGAATGAACACATGTTCATATTGGTTAAATTAAATGAAAATACTGATAAATATTTATAGTCATAGCAAGCTTAACCAATTAGTTATTTCACCCTTCTTTCAAACTGTATATTAAAATCTAAAGGCATATAAAGCTTCAGAAGTAATACACTGGTTAGGCAAACTCTGCTTGTTCATATTATATCCCTCTATTTAAATCCATTCATTTAAAATTAAATGTGGGGTGTGGGGGAGATAGCACCACAACAAACCTGGTAAGTGCTAACCATTGAGTGTTAAAGACCAGGTGAATGGACATTAATACCAGTGGTTACAGGCCAAAGCAACCTTTAAGAAGTTGCATAGAGTGAACTTAACTTTTCAGAGACTGAAATCGAGACTGAATGGAGACATGGAAGGTGATGTTATTTCGTTGTAAAAAACAAAGGAAACTCGCCGCGGACATGTCCGCGTTACAGATAACTTGTATGTTAATGGAATGAACGTTTTTACGGTTCACACAGACAACCTCATTGTAACATGGAACCCTTATAGCAACATGATTGAAGTCAATCACACCGATTACGTTTGGGAAGCTGGACATTGCTCCAAATTGCATTTTGATGTTCTGTTCTCCCAGTGCTGGGAAACTTCACGTATCGACCTGCTATTTTAACAATACCATCCAAAACAGCCGGTGACCGGCTAGTCCGGCGCTCTGACACTGGTCCGACTTTCCTTCTGTAAGAACAATTGTAAGAACAAATCGGCTTATCAGCCAGTCATCATTTTTGGCCGGGAAATCCTCATGATCCCCAAAAACTCTCTACGTTCTTCATCCTACCATAGTTTTCAAGAAATGTGCACGCACGTCCATTATGACACATTATGATCGCGTGACATAATGCTTGTGACCATATTTGTATACCTACTCAGTAATTACTGAGATTGCTGGACACCATCTCACAGTTAATGTGCCAATAAGCACGATGACTTTTTTAGTATAAGCATACTGTGCTTGGATGTTAAATATGTATTTATGGAATAAATAACTCAGTTATTGGGCATGTATATAATAATCCATGTTTCCGTCTTTTTGATTACAAAAACACAAAGTCTAGTGTGAATGATAACAAACATGTGTTTAATGGCTTAAATTGATTAACTTCTTAGCTGTGCAGCTGATTTTCCGTCTCCAAAATGTTACTATGGCAGGTCCAAAGTTGGTGCAGCGGTACGCACTCTTCTCTGTCAAGTTTCTTTTTATAAATACCAAAGTTTGCGTAGTAACATTCCTATGCAAATGTCAGGCCCGTTTTTCTGTAAGCAAGCTTTATAAATGAGAAGAGTAGTTTTGTTTGTCTATCCACCACTTTCTTGGCGGACCCCCGTTCCCATGATCCATTGCGTTAAGATTTGTGGAAGTTGGTTTCCCCCTTCCATCTACGTTAGCAATAAAGATTAACTAGTACAGTTTTAAAATGCAATAGTACTTCAGAGGAATTTCCATTACTTAAACATTGGCCAAATCTCTAAGATGGATATATGGGTCGCATTATTTATCCAAAGAAGACAGAACAGAGAGAGCGCCCAATCCATCTACTCTAACAGAAAGAATAGATGACAGAGTTTAGGGCGCCAGTTGTTTAGCTCCGTTAACCACGATCAGAATTCAGGATGTGATGTGGGTTTCTTTTGGGTCGCTCGTTGCTGCTGTGTCCCCGCTTCCTTTTCTGGTCTCTGAAATCTTTTTAAACTTTATTTATTTGGTTGATTAGGTTGTGCAATGCAACATTCGGCTCGTGCCGTCTCTCGCTGCTGCTGCAGATTCAACGATTTGTCGTTTTATTTACTTTGGCTCATTACCAAGAAAGCCGTACTACCTGGCAGACATCTAAAGTAAACACGGAGTCTGCTCTCAGACTAATTTTTTATAGTTAATTTCTTCCTTTTATTAAGACGTTGGTTCGTGTTCATTTGCTTCACTTGCTTTTTCACAGGGGCCACATCCCTCCCTCTACCTTTTTCATGCTGTTCTCTCCTACAGTAGCATTCCTGAAGTCACACAAGAACACATTAGACTTTTTAGTATGCATCAATGGTCATGAAAATATGCTACAAAATAAAATATACCTTATGAACTAACCTGCACTAAGAATAAGAGTATTTAAGAGGCTCTTCGTGTTCCACTGCTGCAGGTGGAAGCAGGTGTCTCATCAGCTACATCGTGGTATCTAGTTAGCCTTTGCTTCTAATTTGCTGGTGATCGTTTATAGCCCAGATATAATTCTGGATCTGGATCCAGCTCTGTCGATTTATGATCAACCAAATATCAAAAGCAGACGAAGACCCTCTTAGGTAGGTGTTTTAAATTCAGCGTTGCAACTCATTGCTGTGAAATCGCGTTATCTCTCTGCGTCATCTGGCGAGTTCTTTATGGTCATAACATGCTCCATTCATAAAATCTTTAAGTTTCTGCGAGTTGTGTATGTATACAACAACAGCACATGTCGTCCCAGAAGACATTTGTGTGAATATTTAAAATCAAATCGCACTAAAATAGACTGTTATGCATGGTAGTTGGATACCATGAAGTTGGGCTTCAGGTGAGGATGGCTACTGCAGAAACAGGAGGGTCATTGGTCATGTTTACATGTGACTTTTAATTCCAAATGAGTTAATTTTACTTTAAACCATGTAAAGTAACTATGTAAACACCTAATTCCAAGTGAAATGGTCAATTCTTAATTTAGCTTATTTCCAAATAAAGTGGCTGGTTTATTTTCCTTAAAGCTGAAATAAATTATTCCTCTTTATATATATATATAATTTTAATCAAATTATTAATTTGGTACAGAAGTACTGGGTATAGTCAACTTCATATAATTACTTTTTCAGACATATGTGTTTCACAGCACTACTTATCAGCCATACTGACCAGCATTACTCTAGTGCATTATCTTGCTGCAAGAGAACAACATTTTTTAGCGATTCCACCTACTGTGAAGCAAACACCTCATGAGAGCTGCTTGGATGCCAATGACTCACTTGCGCTTTCTATTTTAAGTCCTACCAGTTACTGAATTTGTTCCATGTTTGACAACAAAAGCCGTATCTTTTAGACTGTACAGCTGGAATAAGTTTAGGATATAACTGAATGAAGGCAAATTTCTCCTTAAAAATACACAGAAGACACACACTAGTAGTTATTTCTCTTGTTTTGCATCCTTTGTTGTAGATAATCAAAAGGCTATGAAATCAAAGACAAATAACTTTCATTCATATTAGTTGGCAGTAACAATTTTCCAGTTATAATAGTTACTCTAAAACAATTAAAGAAGCATCACATCAAATTAAATTATTTTTTGTGATCATTGGCATGAACTTATAATTCTTTTGCTTCTTCCTGGAAGGAACGATTATTTTAGAGTGTCAGACCACCTGTGGGAAGATGATAAGAATCAATGATAAAATAAAATGAAAACTATGTTTATGACTGTTTTCACTTAAATCGAAAGACTGAAATTTGACTTCTCCCATTGGTATTGTGTCGTCCTTAATCAAAGCCTGGTTTTTCATTTGTGCTTTGTGAAACACCATAGGAGTTCACTGAAAAAGATAAGGTAGTCATTTGGTTCCTATACTAACAGAGTGCACTCTGCATCCAGGCAAACATGTTTTTTTTGTGTGTGAAAAAATATAAAAGATGGATTTTGTCAATTATTTCACATGTGTTTGACATTTTAAGCGGTAGACTCTCTTTTTTCGTCTTTTATTCCTTATTTCCAGATTCTGAAACAACAGAAGATGAAGGTGATCAGTTTGAGACCAAAGAAGAAAGTGGTGATGCTGCGGACCAGACTGTTAATAAAGGTAATCACCATGTCTTTAGTTTTTATTTTTTATTCTCTTTAATTTTTTTTAAGTTTTTGATCATGTAAATCTGCATTTTGGTGAAGATGACAGGCCAAATCAAAGAAAAATATCTTCGTTTTGTGAGATACCCGGCCACCTGTGGACAAGGCCTAAGTTGGCATGGTTGAAAGGCAACACATACACTAGAGGGCAGTGCAGAGGTTAGAGTTCATGTCTATGCTCCACCTATAGTTCAGATAACAGCCGACAAAGCTACAGTTTTTGTTCCCTATGCCTAGACAAGTTAACATCGTATATCTCTTATAGTTTCATGGTTTACACAGCCTCTCCATAAAAAGTTTTGTTTTCATCTTCTTCTCTGTTCCTTTTGCTGATTGAATGTGAACTATGCTGTGCACCACTGCTCCCATGATTTCTGGCACTGGTTTTACTGCTCTGTGTATAAACTTGCAAGCTGCTGAAATACACACAAAATGAACATGGAGGACAGACTGAATACACCGTTCAAAGATGGATGAGCATTTTACGCTGAGCATGAATAAAGTCCTAAAATCCATCACACAGAGTAATGTTCATTTGAAATTAATATGCTATTTGTGGATATAGTTGTATCTATAGAATTGAATTTTTACTGCGCCTACGAGCTGGTTGCTAATCACCTGGATAGAAAGAAAGATTCAATAGTAAGAAAACCCCTTACAGAAGAAAAAACATGAAAACTAAATTCACTATAAGTTAAGTTTGTGTGATTAATCCTTTGGCCCAGCATTCATGTCAAATTACTGATGAACACAGCATTGTTTCAAGCTTGAAATTTATATAAGCTTCCTGGGAATCTTCAGACAACATTTAATGTTTTTTTTTTTTTTTTGGGGGGGGGGGGGGGGGGAATTCAAATGTAATTTTCCCTCCAATTTCTTTCTTTTTCCGTGGGAAACAGTGATGGACAAAAGTTCAAAGGA
>JBAMHX010000014.1:24700865-24732359 GCA_037177515.1 Pseudomugil tenellus
TATATATGTGCTTTCTAACATTAAAAATACTTTAAAAATATTTGTCTTACTGACGAAGACATGAGTCCATAGTGGCAAAGGTGTTTTATTTGTAGCTTCAGCATTACATCAGCGTTATCATCACAGGATTAGCCTATTAGTTAAGAAATCTGATCTTCAAGTGGCGGCTTTCAGAGCCAGTGCATGTCAGCATACCCACTGTGTTTGACTAACAGCCATAAATACTGTATGACAATGCATGTAGGCAGCTGTTTTATTCCGAGAGATTATGAAAGATTAAAGAGCAAAGAAAATGTCTATATTTATGTTGTGAGTCACACAAGTAGCAAACATAACCAGTGACTGATTTCTCCCCTCAAACATGTTGATGTTGGTTTAAAATCCACTTGTCTTCAGGAAAGGAGTGACCCTGGCCAACAAGGCTGGCCTGTATGAGATGACCATGCCAGATGACGACCAGCATACGCTAAAGCTACTAAAGGTGAAGGGTACGGACATTGGAGAGATGACATTTACAGCCTCTAATGAGCATGGAAGTGACACCTGCACCTTCAATGTGGAGATAGCAGGTGGGAAAAAGAAGAAGCTCTCTTAAGTGTAGCGACAGAGCTACCACCAAGCAAAAGTTTCTGAGACTTTATTGTTATTTTCTTCTCAAATCTCTCCATA
Source organism: Pseudomugil tenellus (assembly GCA_037177515.1). Lineage (NCBI taxonomy): Eukaryota > Metazoa > Chordata > Actinopteri > Atheriniformes > Pseudomugilidae > Pseudomugil > Pseudomugil tenellus. The sequence goes on from JBAMHX010000014.1 coordinate 24,701,535, forward strand.
GCGCCACCAACATTCGAAACTATTATGGAAGACTTGGACGTTTGTGCTGGAGAGACCCCTCGCTTTGCTGTGGTTGTGGAGGGAAAACCCATTCCTGACATCTTATGGTTCAAGGTTTTAAAACCTTTTAAAGACATACCGCTGATTGTCATATATGTATAAAGGGAGAATCAACTTACCAGCAATATCACACATCATGCCATAATTTGTCTTATTTGGTTTGATCTCAGCAAGAAAAGTTTACAACTCTTGATGAAACAATGAATTCTGAAAAATACCTGAAAAACTTTTAAGAAAAAGGTCAAACAAAGAGAAAGTAGCCAGCCAATGTCCATAAACACTCCCTCACTTTACCAATGAATAGACTATCTGAGCACTTCAGCATGGAAAAAAATCATGTTTTTATGGCAAATTTAGACGAATGAACAATTGCCCCCCTACCTGTCATTAGCTGCACTGTCAATTTCCAGCACAGCTAAATACTGGAGCTATCTTGCTATCTCATCTCTACATCACTCACATGTATGGAAGAAAAGATGACAACAGACCCCAGGTTAAAAAAAAGCGAAGTTCTCCTTTAACACCACAGAAGATACTATCGTTCTCCTGCTGTCCTCTCCTATAACCACTGTCTCAAAGTCACACAACACATTAAGCGCACCGCACCATAAGGCACTCCATACATTTAGGAGAAAATTTAAGTCTATTAAGTGTGTTTTAAGTGTATTAAGTGTATTTTAACTGTATTTAAGTGTATTTTAAGTGTGCCCTTGGGTTGTGAAAATAAAGTACTAGTTTAAAGGAAATCAAACAACTTGGATGTGAAGTTCCAAACAGTGCTGATATTTAACATTTGGAAAACCTTCATATTTTACACTAAGTTATCATTATTGTTAAATCTGAAACTTTTATTGCTATTATAGGTAAGTCCTGCTGAGATAAGTTGGTGTTTTGTAGACATACAATCGGAGGAAGGAAGATTGAAACACTGTATTAGTGTATTAATCCAAGCTATTTCTAGGGAGGTCTACAGAACATCCAGAAAGTGTTGTTGATGGTGATTAAGACTCTCAGTTATATGCACAAAATAAATCTATAAAAATAAGTACTGTCAGTAATCTTTGAGCAGCTATGCTGGCTTTAAATTCCCACAAATTCACACAATGTGCTGCAGGCTCCTCATAAAATAGACCCTTGGGTCGATTCCTATATTAGCCTTTCAATCCACAAATAATAAATGTGATAAATGACAAAATCTAGCATTCACTGATGATGAATTTCATGCTGAAGGCAGTTAGTTAGCTAACTAGTTGTAGTCTGAAGGTCCTTTTATGCTCCCTTCATATGTAAAATTGGAACATCAGTTTGAAACATTGAAATGTGCCACCCCGATACTTCCCTGTGTCTTTTACATTGCTATAATTAAGAATTAGCAGCAGTCGAGGAGACGTTCTTTTATGCATATAAGCACATATTTGTTCCAGCAAACAAGCTGGGATGGCAACTGCACTGTGTACCAGGACCACAAATTAATTTTAATATGTCAAATTCACACAATAGACTAAAAATGTTCATAATCTTTTATGGTATTGCAGTGATTGTAAAAAACATTCATTTTAATGCAGTCTCAGTACATCGTCACTGATGAAGTAGTGAAAAGAGACTTTTGAACCACTGTTGAAACCTACAACATTTTCTTTCAGGGGGATGTTCTGTTGTCAGAGAGCAGCCACTACACGTTTGTGTATGATGATAATGAATGTTCCCTGGTGGTCCTAAATGCTCACCCAGAGGACTCTGGGGTGTATACCTGTACTGCTCAAAACCTGGCGGGATCTGTTTCCTGTAAAGCTGAACTCACCGTTCACCAAGGTGAGAAAAAGGCATAAAACCTAAAGGATCCTAGTGTCAGTTTTTGGTGTTTTAAGGTTATCTGATCTTACTTACACTTGTCCAATACTGTAGCTAAAGTTAAAGAAGAATCAATGGATGATGAGGGGTCTATTCTAAGAAAAATGCGAAGACTGACAGACTACTACGATATCCACAAGGAAATTGGAAGGTACAGTAAACTATTCATAAGCCTACAATACAATATAATACTATCTAACCAGCATCTGCAGTTGAGCCTGCTTATATGTCTTAATCAGATTTCAAATCCTCCCCAAAATTTTGAACTGCATTTAATTTTCTTTAGGGGTGCATTTTCCTATGTGAAACGTGTCACCCAGAAGGTGGACAAGATGGAGTATGCAGCAAAGTTTATCGCTACTCGGGCCAAGAGAAAGGCGTCTGCTCTGAGAGAGATGAATCTGCTGTCCAGGCTGGACCATGACAGAGTCCTTTACTTTCATGATGCCTTTGAGAAGAAGAATGCGGTCATCATCATCACAGAAATGTATCCTTCCTGTACAGTTAAACCACAGCCAGTGATATGACACGGGTGGTCCGGAAGTATGTGGAAGAAAACAATTTAACATCAAAATCTATCACCTGTCATTTAATTAAGACGAATTCTGAATTTGTGTAGAATGTGCCAGAACATGAAAAGAGCCAGAACAGCCCTAACTAATCTTTAAAGATGTCATGAGGAGCTGCTTGACCGATTCACAAGGAAGTCCACAATAATGGAGTCTGATGTAAGTTCTGCGTTTGATGACTTCCAAGGAAACATGCACTTATCTCTAACTTTATCTACTTTGTTAGTACTAGTATAGACTCTCCTTTGCCTTCAACACTGCCTTCAGTTGTAGTGATCCAACAAGGTGTTGGAAACATTCCTCAGAGATTTTGCTCCATATTGACATGAACACAGTTGCTGTATACTTGTTGGCTGCACAGCCACGATGAGAACATCCCCTTCCACCATGTCTGCGATGAGAATCTCTCATTCCACTGGATCCAAGATGACTGCATTTACATTCCAAAGCTGCTGTTGCAGTTTTTCTCTTTCCTGGTCTTCAGAACCCTGTCTTGTATGTTTTAGATGTTTTCTAAGCCAGCACATTTGATTTAGATCATTTAAACTGCCTGTCAAGCTATTTACACACCTGCTAATGAGTCATTCATTTTAGTCAGGTGTGTCAAAACCAGCTAGCTGCAGGGTGTTGTGATGGTTAGCCTCGCAACGAGAAGGTTAGTCGTTTGAGCCTCAGCTCGGACACTGGACTTTCTGTGTGGAGTTTGCATGTTCTCTTTGTGTTAGAGTGGGTTCTTTCCTTGTACTCTGGCCTTCTCCCACCCACCAATGACTTGCATGTTTGTCTCTCTGTGTTACTCTGGGATGGACTGGCTGACTGTCCAGGGTGCACCCTGCCTCTCGCCTGATAACTGCTGGGATAGGCTCCAGCTGCCCCCAACCCTGAATTTAATTGGATCAAGCAGTTAAGAAAATGGATGAATGGGTGTCAAAGTCAGCTAAATCCTGCTAAGTTGGTATCAAGTGGCCTAAAACGGACCAAGAAAATATCCCTTACACTATTAACGAGCAGCCTAAACTGTTGACAAAAGCCAAGATAGATATATGTTTCCACAAATTTTGGATCCTTCCATCTTCCATCTCAAAATTGAGACTTATCAGACAAGACAGAATTTCTTTATCTTCTTTTGTCCAGTTCTGGTGAGTCTGTGAATTGTAGCCTCAGTTTGCTGTTCTTAGCTGCAGGAGTGGAACCCGGTGCAGTCTTTTGTGGCTTTAGAACTTCTTCAACGTTGGACGTGTTGCGTGTTCAAAGTCACTTAAATCTTCTTTCTTCCTTATTATGATATCTCTGATGATATTATCTTAACCATGTCTACATGAATAAATATGTTGAACTGCTGCCACATGATTGGCTGAAATGATATTTTTGTTAACAAGCAGTTGAACCTTATGGACCTGATGAAGTGGTCTGGATTCTAGCAATTGCAGTTTCAACAGAGTGAATGAGTATTACTGATATTAGTTAATTACTTAATGACTTAAATTTTGTGTTTACCAGGTACGTTCATGTATAAGACAACTGCTTGAGGGGTTGGACTACCTTCATCACCTAAACATCATACATCTGGATATCAAGGTAATGAGGCTAATAAGTTATGCAAATGTCAATAAATGAAACAAAAAACAGCATCAACTCTTATCTTCTGGTTCTTTCATCAGCCTGATAACATCCTCATGGTAGATCCCCACAGTGATCAGATTAGAATCTGTGATTTTGGCAATGCAGTGGAGATCACTCCAGATGAGGCTCAGTACTGCAAATATGGTACCCCTGAATTTGTTGCACCAGAAATCGTCAATCAGACCCCCGTATCAAAAGCAACAGACATTTGGTGGAGTATCTCTTATAAACAAAATTCTTTCTTTTTGCTTTCTTTTTTTAAGAAATTAATTTTAGAATGATATAATATATTTCTTCTTTTCTCTCTTTAGGCCTGTGGGAGTTATCACATACTTGTCGTGAGCAAATATTTAATTCTTTCCTTTATTAAGTTGTTAATTTCGGATACTCTTTGCTTTTTACTGCCATCCTACAACTGCATTTTTGATAAAATCTAACCATTACTTTCTGCTATCAGTCTGACGGGAATTTCTCCATTCGCCGGGGAGAACGATCGCAGCTCTGTGCTGAACATCCGGAACTACAATGTGGCATTCGAGGAAACCATGTTTGCCGAACTTTGCAGAGAGGCTAAAGGGTTCATCATAAAGCTGCTGGTAGCAGACAGGCTGTGAGTAAAACTGACTGCAAAACATTTGCCTACAGTCTTTTTTTAAAGTAGCTTCTACAAAACTAAACCAAGTGGACTGTCTCGTGTTTTCCAAGTGTCAAACTTGAATATGTAAACAGATTGTGTCACAATATCCATTCAGATGAACAACCAGGCTTTTGTAATTGTGGTTATATATATCAATCCTTATCAGTCAAGTTGAAGGCTGAGATTAGTAAGTTTTGGATTTCGTCGAAGTGAAGGTCATGCATTTGATGGCATTGGTTTATTTCTCTGTCTAATAGCAAGATAACTCAAAAAGATTTTGATGAAACTGAAAATCTCAGAAATGGAATAACAAGTTATTGGATTTGGGATATGATCCATATAACCTGCTTTATTTAAAGGATTCTTTACTTTGGAAAGATAGGGCTAATTTTGCCATTAAAGCTTCTTGCTGACAGATAATGCCATGATGTCTGGCAAATTACATGAAAATGACAATGCACTCTGAGTACTTTTAGCTTCATGTTGTTTCATTAACTGAAACTTAACATATATATATTTCTGGAACTTTAAAGTTTTAAGCTCTCTTATTCATTTAGTTGCCATAGTAATTAGGTATCTGCAGGTACTTGGGCCCACAAATGTTGGTTCACCACAAATTAACACTTATATTTTCAGCTCATATGTCAGCTTTGTTACTGTTATGGTCAGTGGGTGGTGAGGTGGTGATGAGGACCCAAATGCGGGAGGGAGAAGGCAGGCAGAATCCACTTGAACAGATTTATTTCGGAACTTACTTTGACTACAACTGCAGAGAACACTTACAGCTTACCACAAACAAACTAATGATCCAACACAGGACCTTAAATACAAAGAACAAAATCTCAAAACAGATTAACACAATCTCCCAATCAAACTCAGGTGCTCTAACAACGAGGACATGGAGCTAAAACAGAAACACAGGCCAAAACAGGAAAACTACAAAATAAAACAGGAAATCAATGCAAAACCACCACATTACTATAGTTATTAATGTTAATGTGAGTATGTAGAATTTATCTACAGATGGTATTATGTCTGCCATTATATATGTGATGTACTTTGAAGAGATGTACACTTGCTAAATAAATTATATAAACTTTGGTGAGAAATGTTCGGTTGACTGTTTAGGGAGTCCTATCTTGATAGAAGAGTAATTCAAATAAGAAAATATTGTCAAATTAATTTTTTTTCTTCTGTAGTATCAAACTAGAATAGCAGCTTTTATACCAAGCTTAACAATAGACCATCAGGGGTATCAGTTGTATAAGCAAATGTGAGTGTTTGTCTGGCCAGATCTGGGCTTTTAAAATGCATTTAAACATATTTGTCAATCTGCTAAATCAAAACACCCAGAAAAGTTGGGTTAACAAAAATTTTTAACATTTACTTACGAAGTACAAAGTATTGGAGTTTCCAGAAAAAACCTCAGTCAATAAATTATTTTCTGTTACATGCATGCAAGAACAAGAACAGTGTTTCAGTTTTATGACTTGGTGAAATTACCCATAGCTCCACTAAATTATGCATAACATCAGTCTGACTATAGCAAAATAATCCATAAGCACTGAAGGCAAACAATCAATTTAGCATGACAGAGAGTAATTTTAGTTGAGGAAAAGTTTAACATAAAATGAAGAACTTAACTTTAATTTGCTTTTAGGCGACCTGATACTCAGGAATGTCTGAGACACCCCTGGTTCAAGGTAAGAAAAAACCTGAAGTTTGTATTGTCATGTTTTAGTCCTCATCCTTGTTCCACTTAATGATACTTCACATGGTTTCATTCTCAACTTTTTTTGTTAAATTCAATGTATATTTATTGCACAGATACTCAGCAAAGGGAAACCCATAAGTACAGAGGCCCTAAAGAAGCTTGTGTCTCGAAGAAAATGGCAGGTGAGAGATGTTTTTACTTCTGTCAAATGTTGTACTACATTTGCCAAATGTGTTTTTAAGATGGTAACATGGCGGTGCTTCCGCTTTTTTCTTTTTCAGCGTTCTATAATCAGCTATAAATCAAAAATGGTCATGAGATCCATCCCTGAGTTGTTGAATGACTCCTCCAGTCATCTCTCTATTGCAGTTCCAAAGCACCTTAAAGAAGGTTTACCTTTACCATCATCATCCTCTGACTCTGAAGAAGACATTGATGAGTTGCCTTTTATTCCCATGCCACTAAATATGGAGTTCTCTGGATCAAGGATGTCACTGAATGATATTCAGAGCAATGAGGAAGATGCAGGAAAGCAGAAAAAGGCAGGTAAATGGACTGGCTCACCTGTTCCAGAGGCCATGGAATGTGGAACTAAAGAATTATGTGAAGAAAGTGTTGAAGTAGTAGGTAAAGTTTGCCTTCGGAAAAGATCATCACATGACAATGATAAGGGTTCTTCAGATGAAGAGACACCCCTTGACTTGCCCCAAAAGTCAGAGCTGTCCAGAAAACCATTAAAAAGAGGCTCAAGCATGGAGTCTGACAAAATAGAGGGAGGACGACGAAGGGGGGAGTTAAGACGTGGTGGTTCAGCTGACAGCGCATTAATGCTCCGAATCACACCGGAGGAAGAAGCTGGAGAAGAAAACCAAGAGGATGGTCGAAGGGTTCTGAAGAAAGCTGTCTCAATGGAGTTACCAAGGAGAAGCACCAGCCCAGGAACTGCTAAGTTGAGTCAAGAAGACTATGCTCTAAAACTGGAGCTGATGAGACAACGACTGCTTCGTGGTGGCTCTGTTGACAACAAGATGAGTGGATTAAGAGGCCCTCTGCTTGAAACGTTAGGAATGGGTGATGAAAAACGGGCAATCGGTTCAGATCGCTACTCACGCACTCGACTGGGCCCACCTACACTAACCAGAACTGCCTCTAGTGAATTTCCTCGTGATGAAGTTCCCAAACCTAAAGTTTTACGTAAGAGTACTTCTTTCAGTCAGGGGGATTCAGAACCTATACCTCTACACAGGCGGTCAGGCGCTCCTTTAGAGATTCCCGTTGCACAGGTTGAGGAGCGAAGGCTGAAGGAGGCTATATCTATGTCTGCTCTGACAGAGCAAATCAAACTAGACTCCCGTCCAGTGACTCCAAGAGAACCTTCACCAAAACCACCAACTCCTGAGTCTGTCATGCAAGACAGTCCAACCATAACAGAGAGTGAGGAATTTCTAAAGTCTGATCAGACTATGAATGAAAAGATTGATGGGCTGACTACAGATAGTAATTTTGATGAGAGATCGAGCACAAGTGGGTTTTCAGAGAAGGACATGAGTATCTCAGAGGAACCAATAGCTGACTCAGAATATATGAGCCAAAGAATTCCTACACCTCCTATTTTGGTCCAAAGCACTAAACCTGAAGAGAAAATGGAAGAAGAGGAAAAGGGAGAAAAGATGCAAGAAGGAAGAGAAAAGTCGATAAAAGAGGAATCAAAAAGAGTTGAAAGTGCTCCTGCGAATGTAGATGTAGAAGCTGCCATTGAGCATGTTGAGGAGAAAGCAAGTGTCCCTGTAAAATCATCTGAGATGATCATAAACACAAGCTCGGTTATGGTCAAACCAACACAGGAACTTTCCCAGACACCAGTAAGTGTTTCTTCAGCATATATAACACCTTCCCTTCCTGCTCGAGTTGTTTTTCCAGATGGGAAGATGTCCGCCTATGCCAGTATAATGCAGACTATCATGGTCCCCTCGCTTCAGCCTCTCAATGAATCATCACTAGGCCCCTCTATCCCTGTTGTCGTTTCACCTTCTGCAACATCTCCAATATCACCTGTGCCGTCTTCACAAGGAATCACACCACCTGATGTACTACCTGTACTACCAAAGCCAGTTATAATATCAACTACTGAGCACCCTGCAGTGTACTCCAGGGTAGCATCACCAGAAATGATCACAAAGGAACCCAGTCCATCTAAAACTTTGACACAATCCTCATCCCAACTAGAGCCATCAACAGGAGGTGACTTGGAAGACATTACCTCTGAAGAGCTTTTTGAGGCGCGCTTCAAAAAACGTGAATCTTCCCTCTCAAGAAGTCTAAAATTTCTGTCACGTTCAAAGAATGAAGGCAAACCACAACCTGCTCAACCAGATTCAGATACATTTGAAGAAATATACAGACCTGGACCAATTGGTGCTCCATTGGAATTAGCTTCAAGGAGACTTGAGGAGAAGTCCAAGTCAGTCCAGGACCTTCGCGAAGCTCAAAAGGACCAAGGTTTCATGAGAAGGCTCTCTATGCGTCTGAAGAGAACTCCTTCAACAGAACGTAAGGATGAAACATCAAAAGAAGATGATTCATTTGCTTCAAGACGTAGGCTTTCTTGGACTCTTGGCAGAAGAGGGTCTCAGGAAAAGAAAGATGTGGAGATGATGCGAGTAGATGGAGGAGGGGATAGATCAGGAGAAAATGATGAAAAGGAATTGAAGAAACCAAATGAATCACCTGTGTTGGCAATGCGCAGGAAGATCGAATCAACGGTGGCAGGAATCTCCACAAGAATTCGCAGTTACTCAGAGGAAAGGAGAGCATCAGAAGAAAGGGAACCAAAAAGGACACCCATTCTTGCGATGCTTCGCCGATCAACATCAGAGAGCCGAGGTTTGAAGACCACCAATATTCCCCAGAACCAGCTGGCTTCTCAGGCCAGTAATGGTGCCTCAACAGAATCTCTAGACTCTATGTCTAGCCTAAAGTCAGACACAAAGGGTATGGGTCAATAACATTTCTTGTTTACTATAAGTCACAGTCCTTTAAAAGCAAAATAACTCAAGGAGTTTTTTTTCCTTTAAAGGTGTGGAGGCTGAGCGCAGATCCCGCTGGGATCGATGGGGTTTAACTAGAGGAAGGCGAGATAAGACAGTTTCACAGCCTGACATACCAACAGCAATCTCAAGGGACAACAGCTCCCTACGCTCACGCCAGTACTCTAAACTAGCTTCTGGTAAGTGTGATGATGTGCACATGCATTAAGAAAATTAAGCTTTCTTAGCCCTTTGGAAGCAAGACCGGCTTTATATATGGCCATTGCGTATAAGATTATCTCTACTGTTTGTAGAACATTTTGACCAGACCTTTTCCTAATTTTTCTGTTATTTCTTGATAATTACATTAATGATAGGAAATGTATTTTTTGCATGCAAACCAGCCCAACTTGCGCAAAATGTTTAGGGAGTTGTGTAATTTTGTTTTGTAGCTGATTAGCTTCAACTAGCCACATTTAGCTTCTACTACACAGCAAAAAAAAAAAAAAAAAAAAAAGAAAGAGAGAGAGACATGTACTGCAGCTTTTCCATGTCTTATTCTGACTCAGGGAACTGATAAAGGATGACCTGAGGGGTCTGGTAGGGGTCTTAATGATTAGTTAGGAAGACATGTATAGATGTTGTTACAGGCCACCTGTTGATTCCTAAGGAACTCTTTATAAGCTTATAACTTTTCACCTCCTACTTTATTTTATTAACTGATATAAACAAAAAGAACAGTTATTGCTACAACTCACTTTGATCACTATTGGGATAGGCTCCAACTACCTACCACCCTGAATTGAATAAAGCAGTATGAAAAATGGATGGTTGGATGGATTAGATGCATAACTCAATCAAAATATTGTTAAAATTTCACTTTTGTTTTTCCAGAAATTTGAGGATGTTCTTTAAAAAAAAGTTGAACTTGTACTTTTTGCACTAATACATGAAACATGTTAAGAGAAATGTGCAGTTTAATTTTTTTTAAAATAGATTATTAGACACTGTCTTGAGATCAAAACATACTGACTGAGGCTCCTGAATTAAGATGAGTTTGGAAAACCAGGTTTAGGGATTATTTGGCTGGAAAGTTCTACAAGGGGTAAAATGTGAAAAGAAATTTGATCTCAGCTGCTTCCAGTTACCCATCTATCCACTATTAGAAAGGGTAGCTTAAAGTATTTCGGCTTAGTATTTCTGCAACAGCAATAATGGTCTAAAAAAACTAGCAAGGCATCAACAATTCCTTGTTAACATTGGAATAAAAGACAAGCTTTAGTGTGTTAAGTGTGAGAGTTAGCTGCAACAGGTCAACTGAGCAAGGTAGACACTGGGTAGTGCGAGGGTAAGTCGTGCGTTCATAGAACCAAGCAAAAGTAACACATCGAAGCTGTAAGACATAAAGGAATTTTAACTGGCATGTTGATGGGGATTATTTAGATGTATGAAAAGATCCATTAACACATTAGCAATAAAATGCTGCAATTCATTGAATTAACTTCTGTGATGTTTGACCAGATTTCCCTCCAGTTTTTCACATCAAACTAAGAGACCATGTCTTATTGGAGGGTGATCCAGTCACACTCAGCTGCCTGCCAGCAGGAAGCCCCCACCCACACATCACCTGGTTGAAAGGTAAAGAGTATTACATGACTCTGTGTATCACAAATGGATGATCAGAATAATATTTAAAATGTTTTAAATTATTATTTTTCACTCCATGCATGGAGACAGAAATATACTCCATTGCTTTTAGGTGTATACAGTCTCATGGTACCAAATACTGCATGAGATAAAAACAAAACAAATAAAATAGAACTTTAAATAATTACAGAAAATATTTTTATAAGTCAATACAGATGAGGTTATTCCTTGATGTTCATTATGGGTTTGCACAGATCTTTACATCTTATATTGAACAAATCTTTTGTCCGCATGTACATAATCAGACAAGAAGCCCCTGGAGATTGATGCCAGGATGAATATGATTTCCTGCCCTGATGGTCGCCAGCTGCTGATGATCATGCAGACTACAAAAAAGGATGCAGGGGTCTATGAATGTGTTGCTACAAACCCTCTGGCCTCTGTGTCCAGCTCTTGCACAATATCTCTTGCACGTAAGAACAAGAACATGAAATAAACAGCTTTAAATAAATGCAAGCGGCATTACTTTGAACAACTGATAGATTTACAACTGTATTGATTAGCCTTAAGAGTATTTCTCTTCGGTGAGGGCAAGATATTGCTTTTACAGGCCTGCCCAATCGCCCTGGGACCCCTGAGATTCCACAGAAGTATAAAAACACAGCACTGGTGCTGTGGAGACCCTCTGACACAATGGCCCCATGCACATACTCTCTTGAGAGGAAAGCAGAAGGTTTGTTTTCCAATAATGTCACATTTCATGTCTTATTTTTATGTTGCTTTCATTTTATTTGGACATAAAAAAAATTATTTGAACAGTTTATGCACCACTGTCCCCAGGAGAAATCAACTGGCTGATCGTTGCCACTGGAGTTGCAGACTGTTATTACAATGTTACTGACTTGCCCCCGGGGGGGTCCTTCAGATTCAGGGTGGCCTGTGTCAACAAAGCTGGACAGGGTCCCTACAGCAACCTGTCAGGGGTCATTACTTTGGATTCTTCAGGTATGTTCTGTATTAAAACAAAAGAAAAGACAGATTGGACTTTTGTTGCCTTTTAAATAGATTTTTTAGAGGATGTAGATGGTATTTCTAGTTAAATCCACTGCCCCATGGTATATAGTATGTTAATAAAGTCTCTAAGATGCTTCTCTTTCTCACTATCTTCTGCTAGAACCAGCTAAATCCAGTGCTTCTGTGGTGGTCAAGACTGTTCCAGCAACTACTGCTGCTGCCCCCGTGGTAATGATGTCATCTATGAAAGTGCCTCCCATTAAACCAGCTCCAATTAAACCCACAACAGTGACAAATACCCAACCTGCCCCTACCTTCTCTTTGGGTACCGCTCCATCTGCGGCGAAATCTGCCTCACCAGTAACCATCACTTCTGCTGTGCAGGCCAGTGCCACACATTCTGCTATTTCACCACATGTTAGTACAACAAATATTGAACAAGCTCCCATTCTGACCACTACTGTTGCCCAGACCACAGCAACCAAAGCCAAGACCTCCATTAGCATCAGTGTGAGCAAACCCCAAGCAAAGCTGGTGCCTCCACCTGTTGTTCCCCCCAAGCCTCAGAGCCCTGTGCTTGCATTCCCATCCATGACCAACAAACCTCCTTCTCCAACACAACCTCCAGCTCCTGTCATTGGAAAGCCTATTTCATCTGTGCCAATGTATGTTCCATCTGTGACCGCTCATGTAACCCCTCCTGAAACTACTCCAACTAAACCTACTACAACATCATCTGTGACTTCTGGGACTGTGACCATTTCCCCACCTGTTGTGGTGGTGCAGAGCTTGACACCAGTTCTTCAGGCAGGGGACAGCCACAGTACTCCATCTGGACGGGTCACTCCATCTGGACGGATCACACCTTCAGGACGCAGGACACCCCTGGGCAAGCCTGGGGAGGGATCTCTGCGCCAAGGAGTTCCACAGAAACCATATACATTTATGGATGAGAAAGCAAGGTAATAATTTAATAAATAAGGTAATAAATTAAACATAGAGCGGTGTTGAAAGACTAATATTTTCTAATTTCCTTTAATATGAAATATAATCATAAGAACAATTGACAGCCTCACTGCCACCATTCCCATATAAGTGGTTTTATAAATATCTCTCAGACTTTGTCTTGGATGGTTATCTCTTTGACCAAAACAGCTCTGGCTTTAAGAGTTGACACTAGTTAATCATCCAGATATTATTGTCTCTACCAGGCTCCTTAAGGCTTGGCACATACCTCTTGGAGTATTTGGAGATACTCTTGGAAATACGTACACTACCAGTCAAAAGTTTGGACACACCTTCTCATAGGATTTAATGAAAAAGCATGACCAAACCAAATTAGAAGAATAAAAACAAAAAATGTGTAGTAATCATGTAATGGCAATAACATACATGTAAGATTAGAAACTAAAATGTACCATTTATAATATATATTATTAAATGGTTTTATTGGGATCTTCACACACAAGCTGTAACACATTTAAGCCCTGATATGTAATATATGGGTAGAATCACCTGCATTAATCCACAGATGTCAGCGTGAACTTGTTGCTTGCCATATTGCCCTGTTCTCTAGAGGTTTGGAGGGTTAAATAACAGAAGAAATCTTGATCAAAGTATGTTATCATCAAATGTTTTAAATTGAAGGCATTTTGTTTTCTTACAATTTTTTAAATAAATTAGACACTGATGGCAGAACATTGTGTGCATCTCTGCTCTGTGTTGGCACATGGCGTAAATATTGCTTCATAGGTGATGCATCATTGTTACAGCTTTTAAATTTTAATTTAAAACGTGTCCACTTTCATTTACTAGTTTTATTAATTTGCTTGGAAGCTTTTTTTTGGCACACACAGCCACACTTCTGTCCTTTTGGTTAATACATTTACTTAACAAAACAGAATTTTCTGTTCTTTCCCTTCCTGAATTCAGTGTTTTCTTCCCACACAGGGGTCGGTTTGGTGTGATCCGGGAGTGTCGCGAGAACGCCACAGGCAACCTCTTCATGGCTAAGATAGTTCCATATGAGGCAGACAGCAAGCAGGGGGTCCTTCAAGAATATGACATCTTAAAGTCCCTTCACCATGACAGGATCATGGCTCTACATGAAGCGTATGTCACACCTCGCTATCTCGTGCTCATAGCAGAGTATTGCAGCGGAAAGGAGCTACTCTACAGCCTCATTGATAGGTGAGTGTGCTTGAACTAAAAACCAGTTCCTGGTCTCAGATGGTTGCATAAATACAAAATCTCTAATTTATCTTGAAAGATATGAAGAGTTTCTAGTTTTGGGTTGGTCCTTCCAGCGGTTTTCTGGTCTCTCTCAGGTTCCGTTATTCTGAGGATGATGTGGTGACTTACATTGTGCAGATTCTTCAGGGTTTGGACTACCTGCACACTCGCCGCATCCTGCACCTGGATATTAAACCAGAAAATGTCATCGTCACCCACATGAACCTCATCAAAATCATTGATTTTGGAAGTGCTCAAACATACAATCCTCTTTTCCTCAAACAATTCAGCCCTCCAATTGGAACGCTGGAGTACATGTGTAAGTCTTTGGCTAATAAACTTCATAGATGTTGCCTTGAAAGTCAATGGGTTTTAGGCCATATATAGCTTAATTTAGTCAAATTTATTATAAACTAATAGATACTTCATTACTTTTGATGTTGCAAAAAGATTACTAGCTAATATAAAATAAGGCAATGCATTTTTTAATGAATTTCTTTGTTCTTGTAGCTCCAGAGATGTTGAAAGGGGATGTTGTTGGACCTCCAGCTGACATCTGGAGTGTGGGTGTACTGACTTTTATCATGTAAGTATTTTATCATGAACTGAACTGACCTGGACCCTCAGTTGATCTATTTACTGTTGGCTGAAGCATCAATAGAAATGGTTACTAATAAAAAAAAAAAGGAAACTGTCAGGAAGCTGTTTTCAAGGAAGGTAATGAGGGAAAATGGGCTGAATATGGACAGAAAATCAGTGGCAACAGATCTAATGGAGGGTCAAATCCTCCCCAGACGTACTGGAGCAGTGTGGGGTCATCTGGATGGAGAGTCAAAGAAGAACTTTGAAAAGTCTTTCAAGAAGCCTGGAGAACTATTCCTTTAGAGTACTTAAGGAAATTATGAGAGCTAGTCTAAGAATGAAATGATTTACCTTCAGGCTTGCTGGATATCTACAAACACTGTTTGTAGATATCTTTGAATATTTAAACTAGTTTCCTTCTTTATGTCACATTGATATCTTTCTGGTATAGTAACATTGTACTCCAGGTAAGCCAGTGAACAAAACACTAGCATTGTTTGTGTTGTTTAAAGGCTTTCCTTTGTTTCATGGTTTACCTTACTTCTAGGTTAAGTGGCGTGTCTCCTTTCATGGAAAATGATCCTAAAGAGACTGAAGCCAAGATTCAGGCAGCAAAGTCTGACCTCTCTAAACTCTACCAGAATGTGTCCCAAAGTGCCTCTCTTTTCCTGAAAAAGATCCTCTGTAGCTACCCTTGGTAAGCTGAACTCTGCAGTACAGAGAGACCAATTTATCTATGTAAACCAGTCTGTAAAGATGATGTGCCTAGCTTTACGTTTTAGACAATCTTTGATTAAATGGCTTTTTTTTCAACAGGGCTCGTCCATCCATCAAAGACTGCTTCAATAACTCCTGGCTTCAAGATGCATACCTGATGCGCCTTCGTCGGCAGACTCTCACCTTCACAACTACCCGTCTAAAGGAATTCTTGGCCGACCAGCAGCGCAGGCGACAGGAGGCAGCCACCAAGCACAAAGTCCTACTTCGTTCCTACCAGAGCTCGCCACAAACTCCCACCAGCCCTGCTACGCCAGTCGTGCCAATGTCCCCTTCCACACCTGTTGCTCAGTGACAGCCAACGTCCAAGCATCAGCTTGCAGGACTTGAGAGGGGACAAGCATCCTCAAAGTGAGACAAAACTTTTGGCCAGGTGGCGGAGGTGGTCCTAGCAGGTCTTAGTTGTTGAACTTGGGTTAGTAGAGTTTTACTTATGAAACCAGCAGTGGCGGTGGTCACCAGAGACATTTTCTGGTTCTATACGAGAATCTAAGAAATGACTTCCACATGTAGGAGAGTTTTCAGGAAGATGCCCTCAGCAGTGTGAAATGTCTTCATACAAAGGAAGATGTCTTCAGGTTAGTACTTCAAAGTTTGTAACTTCACACATATTTTAGATGATTAACTTCTACTAGTACCTCTACTCTGCCAAAAGAAGATACATTATTATGGAAGGATAAAAAAAATACTGTTATAAACTATCAGTGCAGAGAAGATATCTCTGTCATGCACAATCTCAAGAAAAGTACTCCACACAACTTAAAGTCAATTTTAAAACAACTGATGCCTTTGTAGTTAGAGGACGTCAAATGTTTATCACAAAACAAATGACCTAAATTTTCTTGAATGATGTCAGTTCTGGGTACCAGATCAACAGCATCCCATAGTTGATTAATATTGCTTTTATTAGCCAAATGTAACTTGTGCTACATGAGTTTTTACACTCCTGTAGTAGCTCAGTGATGGTCAAGTTTGTAGCAGTTCCACAAGGGACTTTGTTGCTTTTGATTTCTTTGAAAAACACATGGATCTCAAAAGATGCATCAGTGGCTTCTCTACAAGGGCTATTAGAAAGAAACGGTTTAGATTTAGACATTTCCTCAACATGCTACGTTAGCATGAAGCACTGATAGCTTCATGCCAACAGTTGGGCTGTAATGATTTCATTCTCAAGGGCAGAGCTGAGATTAGTGTTTTTTTTTTTTTTTTTAAATTTGTGATTTTATTCCCATCTTGGAGCTTCCATTGACATGTTGTTATTTCTTCCAAGTGAAAAGCACAAGTGCACCACTGTAGGGCTCCTTTGCATTGGTTCATCCATTATAAATAAAGTTAGCAACCAGCTATCTGTTTTAGCTAAGCTTTTCCACTCAAACCAGTGAGAGCTACAGAAACCACATGGACGTGTTAACAAGGATCTCATAGAGCTTTAAAATTTTGAGAAATGCATAGGTGTTATTTTAAAATGTATTTACATGAATGTGCAGGATTTTAGAGGGGAACTTACATTAAAACCCACCGGTGACAATTGGGGTGCATCCAAGTGCCCTTTCAGCAGAAAATGGCTGAGAACAAATATTGATGAAGTCATTACTGAGCGTTTGTCTGTACGTTAGCTGTCATTTTCATTTGTCACAGCTACAGCGACTGCTTCAGAAAAAGGTTGCTTTTCATTGTTGTTTTTTGTAAATTACAGATTTTAAATGGCAATTTTCTTTTAGATAAAGGGAAGTAGACTTCCAATTTTGATGATATAAATAGTCTCTTGTTAAGTGGCAAGTTAATCTTTGGTTTCCAGGTTGCTTAAGCTAAAATGATAAAGATCCAAAAATAAATTCTTAAAACTTTACAGCCCATGTCAGGAAATAATAGTCAAATAAATATGAGCTAATTTACTAATCAAGTCACATTTACTTTTCTTTCACGTTCTGAATACATGACATCTTAAGCTAGCACACATAATTACATGTAATAACCCAGATTGCTTGCACATTTGGGCCTAACTTTGGACATTAAGGTTATGAGCCTCACTTTGATCAAAACATCTGTTGCATTGGTCAGATAGGTCCTAACACGCCCAAACAAAACCCAAAGAAAACACAGATGTCTGATGGATCAATTGCTGAGTATACGCAGCCACACTTTTCCAGAATTAAGTCAAAATTAAATGTGGAGAACATTTGGGTTACATGTTGACTACTGCCTGGAAGATTCCTTCAAAAATCTATACTGCAAATGTATCCTGGCACAACGAATACAGAAGTAATGGGTGTAATGATCCACTGATCATAAATCAGTGACATGTTTATCATTTAATTTGTCCTCATCTCTTAGTGATAAATAATTGGCTGAGTCAGTTTCTTTTATATATAAATTTACTACCCTCACTTTTGAAGATAAACTCAGTTCTTAAGACAGAACGTGTTTGATTTTTCTTGGTGCCATCTCATGCATTGATGAAAATCACAGATTTTGCACATTTAAAAGAAACATTTAGCTATTTCAAAGAAAGACGGTTGTAAAGCTGCATTATATAGGTTCTATACGTAGAGGTTCTTTACTGCACCTTTTTAATTTGTCTTTTTTCTATGCAGAAGCCCGCCAGAATTTACATTAAACCCAAATGAAAAAATGCAGAATCAGCATGAGGGCAACGTTACATTCTGTTCTAAATATCTGTGCAATATATAAACTTCTTTTCTTTCAATCACACAGCTGTTTCGACTCATTTTGTATAAAATCAGCTGATATTTAGTGGAATGTGTTGCTGTGCCTTGTGATGGTATCAGATCCAGAGAGAAAAGACATTTAAAATGATTTGTTCCTTTTTTGTTTGGTTAAATGAATGTGACTGCTTTGTGTATGTGTGTTTTGCTAAAGTTGTTTATTTATTGGGTGATTGTATTTGCAGCATCTTAAGCTTTTTATTTGTGATATTTCTGAGTCTGGCATGGAAACGGCATGACAGGTGTTAAAAGGTTATGAACAATAAAGGAAATATGACAAACATATGGATTCAGTGTTTTGTTAACCCCAATTCCCCAAAAATCAGCTGGAAATGTCAACAAAGACAAAATATATGCAAATTTCTAAATCATTATCATCATCTGGATGAAGATAATAGCAAAAATTATTATCAGTGGATAACGACCGGGGTACTGGCGAAGCAGCAACCTCCAGCGATTAAATCTTACCAGAAGTGCCAAAAATTGCATTTCATCCCTCATCATCCAGTGGCCTAAAACAGGACAATGTCCGTTAGGACTGAGATATACTTGCTGCTGGCGACTGGCCTGTGTATGTGTCATGGTCCCTGCTTTTCAACGTACCTTTAACACATAGGTTGCATGTGTTGACACAAAGTAACGTGTCGCATACGTGATGTGTGACAGACTTGTACGTTAAAGGTGCTCATCCAAATAAAAGTAACTCTCAGACCTTATTTGCAGTTACCTAATATTTTATATTATTTCCACCCCGTTGCACAGAGACAACCACTCGTGCCTAAATAGCAACGATGGTAAACTGGTGTTTGCCAAAATGCCATAGAAGTACACCATTCACAGCGGACTGGTCTTTTCCTTACTTCAGAGCCCCAGTGCGACATACTGCCCTCCAGCAGTGTGAGTGCTACGTCCCCCTGTAAGATGTAATGTGTTATACCACTATCAGCTGATCAGCCCCAGCTAGATCCCATTTAGCTTAGTTAGATCTTTGCTAGTGCTCGTTGTTCATGACATGTCAAACATACATCCCCACACTCATGGACCCCTTTGAGTGCCATCTCTTTGCCCATTTGTATGCTTTCCGGAAGCCATTGCTTGCGTGACACTGCCAAAATGGCGCGAGAAGGAACCGCCCTCTGATTTTCAGTTCAGCTCTTCAGAGACTTCGTCACAAAGGCTTCAGTCATCTTTTTACAGTTTATGGTACAGTCTAGTTCTTCACACATATGCAGGGTGAGAACCACAGGGGAGCCAGGGGAACTACATGACCTTCCCTACAAATACAATTTATGACATTTTGGGAGAGCTACATAATACTTAAAACAAAATGTATGTTGACTTCTCACAAATTCACCGTAGCCAAAGAGATTGCTTCTCAATCCCGGTCCTCCTGACCCTTTGTCCTGTATTTTTTAGAGGCAACCTTTCTTTAACACATCTGAATTAAATTAATGGTTCATTAACAAGCTGCAAAGAATGTGATGGGAGGTTCATGAATCAGAGTCAGGTGTGCTGGAGAAGGAACATGTCTGGGACATGCAGGGCAGGGGGTCCTGAGGACCGGGATTGAGAAAAGCTGGTCTAGTATGACTATAGATGCTATCATTACTGAAAACAAAAAAGCGTGTCAGCACAGCAAATTAAACTTCTTGTTAATCTACATTAATGAAACTAAAGGCGGTGTCTTACACACTTGCAGTCTTAGCTAATAACTTAAAGCAAGTGAGCCTAACAACGTTATGTGTGATATGTGGGCAATGTTACCCATATGGTCTTTGCAAAAAGAGTGGCAAAAAATATTTACAATCGCACCAGTTATGTATTGTTGCATGACGGCTGTTAACCATTAGTAGTATATATATATTTTGTGGAGAAAGCTGTAATATCATATTATTATGAACCCCCCTGAAAAGAAAAACGGCTGCCCCCAAGCCCACAGTGTGGTTCACAGACATCACATGTGGACATTTTATAAGGTAATTTCACACTACATGCAAACACAGAACCACACAAAGAATAATATATCTGCCCTTCCAAACTGTTTACAATTCACAGCGAGATTGTTAAAGTCATATCTAAATATAAAAAAATCTATATTAAATAATGTCTTTTTCTACTGCACATTAAACCTCTGAAACACATGTAGCCAAAGGTAGTTTGGAAGTGAAAAGAAGCTCTTTAAATGTCTAAAAACATAATTTACATAATTTACATATTTTATGAACTTCAGCTGAGGAAGCACGGTGAACTAAAAAGGAATTGAAAAGTACATTTAACATGAGCCTAGAGATGACTCTACTTTATCGGCAGTCCTTAACTTCTCTTACTATTTTGGCCGGTTTCAAGGCTGCCCCAACCACAGTTTCTGAACTAGTTTGCGAAACTGCAGTGTTCATGTTCATTTCAGACACCCCTGTAAATATCAGGGGAAAAAAAAATTAAAAAAATCAAACATCTGTTTAGCCTTCATATTCACTGGCAGGAAATACAATAATATGAAAATAATTCTGCTTTCCCTCAAACAACACAAGCAAGCAGTCACTAAAGGCAACGATACTCTGAGGGAATCTACATCCTGCATTGTGGCTTTAAAAAACGGGGCTTCCTTGAAGCCGTCAAGTTGCATGTTAGCGTTGTGCAACTGATTACTTTCTAACACTCAACAACTTTTACATTACTACAGTAATGTACGCAGACATGGTTAAATTTCCCGTAGTTTACTGCGTCTTTTCGTTTTGTACTCGGATGAGTGTCTTTGCTGGTAGCAGTGGAAATGCGTAAATAATTTTATTTTAGTGTAATGCGTAAGTAATTCTATAAGGAGGTACCGTTTGGATCTAATGGATCATCCCTCGTCAATAATAACACAAGTAAGAAGAGATGAAGATGATAGATACTGTTTTGGTGCTTTGAGTCTCTAATTGCCATGTCTTTGTATACACAGACACATTACAGTTTTATTGAATATATATTTTACTAAAAACCGTGTGTATTGACTTTTATCAACGTTTTACTTGTCAGCATTCATTGTCATTGCACCACCAAGGTCTGAAGAAGACAGACTCCAGGCCATAAAAAGGCATCAGGAGCAAACTACAGGTAAGAGCAAGTCATGTTTTTAAGCATTTGTTTATAGAGTATTGTTGATCCCTCTGAAGGTAGAATAATTGTACATACATATATAAAGTGTTTTTCCCTGCATTCTTTTCTGTGTTAGATTATTCTAGGTGACCTAAGAAGAGTTTAAGATGTAGGATGTCCATGTTTTGTACATTTTCTTACGTAATTTATTTTTATTTTCATTCTATTCTCTCTGTAGGTGAAGGTGACATGAAGACCAACAGACGGACAGAGACAAATGTATATAGCCTTCTTACATCACTGTTTTGATGCCATCCCTAGTATGTACTTTAAAAATAATCCTTTTTATTTACACAGGAAGAAGATGCTTTGCTCCATGACACCTTAAAGGCAGCCAAACTGTGTACAACAGTCATTTCCCTGCTTGATGTTGTAGAGATGGGCAAAGGAAATGCCCAAAGAACTCCAAACCTGTGACTTTATTAGTGAAGAAAGAGTCATGAAGCTGAGGGAGTCTTTCATATTCTCTTTTTATTTTAGAGATGATGCATTTTGGGCACAAATTAACGATGTTCAGAATTCGCAGGTGTGTGTTTGATGAGGACCAATAAAAGTAGTGTTTGCCGTTAATGTTTCTTGAAAATGTTTTTGTATCTATGATGTGTGTTACATTACAATACTACACTCATTAAAAATCTCTGGCAGTTTTTCAGATGTTTTTTGGGGACCATGAGGCACTACATGTCTAGCATGGGGTAAAGGTTTTACTTGCCACTTTTAATGGACCTGAGACGATGCACTCCTTGAGTTGTTGGTGAACTGATCTGAAATACAGATTAAAAACCAAAACAATTGTTATATACACAATGTCTTGGTGGAACCTGGGTGTACTGTAGGATTTAGTTTATATTGTCCTATCATTGATACTAGAAAATCACTGAATAATATTAAACAACCGGTACATATTATAAGTTGAACTTTATTTCCAAGGTATAACTAATGTTAGTCAGCAGGTTTGTTCAGTTGGCCTTTCTTGTTCCTGTAGCGATATGTAAAAAAAAGGCATTTTTCTATAAATACATTTTAAAGCAATAGTTTAAATATACTAAAATATAGTAATAAATTAATCTTTTGCAAAATATTTTTTTTTTTAAAAAGTAAAAGGTGAGCCTTAATTTAATCATCACAGTAAACAATACAGACTCTGGAAAGTAGTGCTATTGCATGCAGAAATTTATAAAATGTGAAAAAAAGACATCGAAGAAGGGTCAAAACAACAATTGGTGGTTATTTACCACTTAAATCCGGTAGGTGGCGCTATTGAATATGGGAAAAAATGCAATTACCGGCACAAAGAAGAATCATGTTCAGTGGGCGGAGTTCAACATGTTTAACCCCGCCCACACTGATGCACGCCTCGATCTGAATACTGCTGCCAAGGCTACTTGCCTATTCCTGCATTTAGCAAGGCGAGAGGTGGTTAGGCCCACCTGGCCTACAGAGGACACCTGTAGCTAAAAAATAAAATAAAGAATAGCATCGTACGAAAATAAGTCCAATTAAGACCATTTTCTGAATTTCTGAGATTATTAAAAAGGTCACCAGTCTACCACTGGGCCACACACAAAGACAGACAACCATGCACACACACACTCACACACTCCTATGGGCAATATGTCCACTCAGCTTATCTCCAAAGTGCATGTCTTTGGACTGTGAGAGGAAGCCGGAGAACCCGGAGAGAACCCACGCTAACACGGGGAGAACATGCAAACTCCACACAGATAGGCCACCGTCCGAGCCGAGGATCGAACCAGCAACCGTCTTGCTGTGAGGCTACAGCGCTAACCTCCTCCCCACCGTGCAGCCCCCTTTTTGAGAATTAAGTAATAAAAATTAAAATTTCATTTAACATGTTTCAAGAAAATTGACCTCTTTTATACAAAACACTATTTTAAGAAATGCCTGAATGTTAACAAAATGAAAGCTATGTTTGTATATATAAGTGAACTTCAGCAAAATATTTCCAGCTAGGTAGCTTTTACCTGGGGTCTAAAATTTTTGGGGAGTTGATAAAGCCGTGGTTTTCCACTGAATAAAAAGGCACATTTTTGGTAATATACAACGCGATCACATCTGTGATGGCTTTCCATCACAACCCAGTCGTATTATAGGGAACAGTGTAAAAATAATTCCCCTACCATGGATCGTCTCTTGATGGGGTTTTGTAGGTTGATCTTGTTTTGAACATGTCATAGACTGCATATCAGTGCGCTGACGTCACTATGGGTATGGTTACATGATGCTTTTAATTCCGAATTAACTATTCCGAAATAAATTCATGAAGCTTTGAGTTTATATGGAAATTTTAATTCCAAATAAAGGTTTACATGGCATCAGATTTATTATCTTCTCTTAATTCCGACGTGATAGCGGAAATGACGTAATCACGTAGCAACTTTCTTCCTGTTTTTAGCTTTTGTAGCTACATGGAAAACAATCTAATATACACCCTTTTAGCTTTTTGATTAAATTTAAAGTACTAGCTTGTCACAAGTATAGAACTTCACTTTTTTGAGCAGCTGGGGAGGCGAAAAATAGACAGGTTCTAATATATCAAAGACGGGAGGCAAACTTTTTTTTTCAACTTTATTGCATTTACAAAACAGCAAGATGGGAGGAAGAAGACTGCACAAGTGCGTCATGCAGCGGGACACGATAAGCATGTGCAGAACAACCACAATGAACCATGAGAGGAATTAAGGGTTTACATTGTAGGAGACAGTTTTTCCTGTCAAGGATGAGGACACTGGTTTCTTTAGATTGATATAAATTTAAATTTATTAATAAAGATAAAAGAAGTTTATACAGTTAACATTGAAACATGAAGGGACAAAGTATGTATGAAGACATACAGAGATGGAACAAGGTCATAACCCGGGGAGGATATAGCCAAAGATCTGTGGACCCACAGAAGTCTGGAGCTTTTCTGCTCGAGTCAGATAGGGGAGCTTTGTTTAAAGACTCTGGTCACATGCGTCAATCTGTTTCTGAACATTTTCCTGATGGAGGACGCCGGCCTTGCTTTGACTACAACAACCAAGGTCTTAGCCGATGGTTTACTAAAGGTCAGAATGACATCAGTTTAAGAACCTTATGGTCGGATCTTTCAGCTAGACATGAATTAAGAGCAAGGTAATTAAGCTAATATATGAAATTCCTCTACAACACGATACAGGAATTATTTAATTCTGCTTTAAAAGGAGAATAAACCAGCACCTTTTTTAGGAATTAAGTTTAATTCCGTTTCAACAATTCTACTTGGAAGTAGGTGTTTACATGGTTACTTTTCATCTGTTTAAAACAGAATTAACTTTTATTCGAAATTAAAGAGGATTTAAAAGTCCCATGTAAACGGGGTGTATGATCTACAAGAGGTGCTGGGGCAAAAAAATATCTCAATTTTCATAGGAATAAATCTTTATAAACAGCAAATTCGAATTATTTAATAAAATCAATTAATCGACAAGCCCTAATATACACATATACATATAGTTCCTCTTGACAAAGCAAATTTGTAATGCTGGACAAGACAAATAAAAAAAAAAAAATAACTTGAATGTTTTGGGGTGACTCGGTTTGCAGGTTGACACATCTGGATTTAAACCCTGAAAATTGTTTGCAAAGGTTATAACCCCTTTTAGACTTGCTCTGTTAGCCGGACATTACACGGACATTGACTTTTCGTCCCTCATGACTGAAAGGTACCGTCCAGACTTTAAGTGAGTAGATCTACGCGGACTTTACCCGCTTGAAGTCCTAGTACAATGTCCGCTTAATTACCGGGTAGACTAATCCTGTTCAGACATGCAGGTTAATATGTGGACATTGACTTGAGGGGAGGGAGGGGGAGATGTGAGATGTGAAAGCAATGACGTAATTTCCTCTCCCCTGTCCTCTAGGGCCTTTACCGAGCTTCTCATCCTATCTCTAAGGGAGAACTGAGTCACCCTGTGTAGGAAACTGATTTCAGTCACAATGTTGTTATTTCGGTCACTAGCCACAGCTGGTGACCATAGGTAATGAAACATAGATGAACCGGTAAACCAAGAGCTTTGCCTTCTGGTTCAGCTCCTTCACCACGACAAACCGGCACAGCATCGGCATTACTGCAGTTGCCGCACCGATCCGCTTGTGGATCGCCTGCTCCATCTTTCAGACCACATCTCAGGACATCAATCAGAAAATTATGAACAACGTTACCAAATGCAGATGTTCAATCCAACAAAAAGAAACTGAGAATCAGAATCTGCTGCAGACTTAATGTGTTTCGGTGAAAACCTGACTGATAATTGTCCAAAGTTTGGTGTCCAGAGGCGGGCTGCCCTGTTGTAGTAGTTTTGTACTACTAACAGTCAGTCAGTTTTACAAAGACGACTGCAGTCACAAGGTGGCACCACGGTCCAGCAAACTATCAATGGCCAGCTCCATCTCAGCTTACGCCCTCAATGCCAAGAGGTCATGAGCTCAAAACATGGCTACTGTCCAGACGTGAAGGGCCATACAGGAGGTGCCGCAGATATAATCTAGGAGGATAAAATGTCTTTCACATTTTTTTTCAGGATGTTTTCTTTTTCCATTAGCTGCACTGTCATACAGCGTCTTGGACACCAGCAGTTTTTTTTCCCCCCTCTGATACCCAGAACAGAATCATTTCAAATAAACAAAAAGCCCAGCTTCACCATTATGAACCTGTCAAACCGTTTTTGTTTTTTTTTTTCTGAAGGGGGTGCAAAGAAATTTATGAAATTGTGACAAATATCAGATGTCAGAGTGACGGAAAGTTGTTTCCAGTGAAGAGGGGGGTGGCTTCGTTCTCTCTCTCTCTCTCTCTCTCTCTCTCTCTCTCTCCCTGTGTGTGGGGGTGTGTCTGGATATGAATAGAGCAGCCAAGCACAGGCTCCTTGCCTGTAAACGCTCCAGATAAGAGTGCTGTGGACTAAGTAGGGTGAAATATGCTGATGTGACACGAGCTCCTTCCTGCATCCAGTAAATGCTGTAACCTCATTATCAGCGAATGATCCTCTTGGAAAGGAAAGTGTGAGGATTTTATCTCTTCAGTTTGATCTTATTTTTCTGGTACCTTGTTACAGCACACATACAGATGATTTATCTACAAGATGAGGAATAATTGGGCTGCAAGTCTGGAAACTAGCTGCAGCACAACTGTGCAGTTTAAAACAATAAATAAATGAGCTTCAGTCTGGTTGAAAACATCTTTTGGCTTTTTAAAAAGTGAGATGTGATCCATGTGAGGTACTTACTAGTCGACTGTCAGTGTCAAAAGGTTGTCTCCTGTCCAGCATGCCTTGCAGATGACCTGTCTGCAGATCAGGATGCACTTTACACATGAGACACATGGCTGATTGGTGAAAAGCTAGAATGTACAGCAACTCTTTACGGAGGAGCTTGTGTGCTGCAAAATTTCTGTTCTCAGCAGGTTTTTAATTTGCAGACAATGATCTTTTTTTCTCTTTACATCAGTACCGTCACTCATGCTGCATTCTAATGTATGGAGGAAGTATATAGACCTGCGTCATGTTCTCATTTTATTTTTAGCCATGTTAGTGACAGGCTGTTGGAATGGCAGCGTTGGTGTCTTAATAGTTGCACCACTTTGGTACACACAGCAGGACTTAAAGCAAATCTGATTTTTAACTAAATTGTTTAAGCTGATTTCTTTGTTGACATTATTATTTTAACGTGACTTTCATTACACTTAAGAGTAAACAGGATGTTGTCCTAATGTGATACGCATGTGCAGAGGAAAACACACCTCACGCAATAGGCTTTGTTTACAGGGGTAAATATGGATGCTGTACTTTGTAGCATGTGTGGGTAGAAGTTCAGGGTTGTTGTGCCGTGAAACGGTATTGTTCTCCATTCTCCAGAATAGATTTGTGATAGCTGGCTCTCTTTAGTGATGTAAAAGTCGGATGAAATAGATCGGGTATGTATCGGATTTAGAAGCATAATGAAAGTGAGCTAAATCAAATTTGAATAAATAAGGTTTGTGCCATTCAGACTGTCATGAATAAAAAAAATCAGATGAGGCATTTGTAGGCAAAAAATTGGAATTTGTTACAGTGTGAATGCTGCCTAAATCTGGATTTGAACTTGCTTAACTTGCAACTTTTCCAGACCTCACGTGCACCCGTTTGCAGCAAGATTTCCTGGAAGAACTCTTGTGATTGATTGGTTTGCAATTACGTGTTTCCAGTTTTCTGGAGCTTCTTGTGAAATGGTAAATACAGAAGACAAACTGCAACACTGCGCTGTAATCCACTGCTGAAGTGCAAAAGCACATTTCATCTGTGTCAGCAACACCAGCCTCATCATCCACAGATGAAAAAAAAAGTAAAAATCCAGCTTCAAATACCCCAATGATCACTGCATTTAAAAATAAAAAAAGATTGATGAATGATCATTTCTAGCAATATCGAGGATATGCTTTTTGGTTTGGGATCAAAATAAATGCTAAATTAATTTCAGTAAGCCACAGTGGTACTTTTTGATGCTTCTAAACAAATGTAAACAAAGTCAAACTAAGGACGGCATTTTCAGTTTGACTGTAAAGGATAACCTGCCCCGACCCCCAAAAGGAAGAGGAGCCGACCAACGCCCACGGAGGGCCAGAGCTCCCACCTGTCATAGGCCAGTCCACTCCCTAGGACACCGGTTGCCCACCTCTGGAAGAAACCCTCCACCCTTACACATACCCATGCCCACCTGTTCATACACACCCTACCCTTCCCTCCCTCCATCCATACACAGACCCACCCGTAAAAACACACAGACTGTAAAAAAAAAAAAAAGAAACTGGACGTAGTGTTTGTGACATCACCCATAGGTTTCTGAAAAGCTGATTTGAAGCTAGGCGGGTTCTACCATCACCATCTTGGTGTTTCGTCATTACTGGAAAATCCAAAAATGGGTAAAAAGGTGGAGCTGAAAGGGCTCTGTCATCAAACTCAGAGCTGCCTGTGGCTAACAGCTCATAAAGCAAGCTAACCCGGAGTTAATGGTGGCTAACCAGCTAACAGAGGTGTAAGAACAAAAGCTGTGACGCTCTGTTATCTTAATAAAACCTTGGTTTCACTACACTCTGCCTTCTTCCAGCTGGATATGCAACATAAAGCCATAAATCATTGAGTTAATTATTTATTTAGTTAATGTAAGTGTTCAGTAAGCGTTTCAACTGACTGTTTTTACGACTGTTGAAAAAGCTAAGCTAAGATAAAAATTCATATTCAGCATATTAATTTATACAAAGAAAAACTTCTATGTAGATGATTAAAACTCTGCAAACTATATGCACATTTTACCAGTGACATTGATCAATATCAATGAAGGGGCATTTCCCATTTATTTTAACAGTTTTATTAATTTTAATATATTTGTCAGATTCTGCCTGAGATTCCTCCAACACATCCATCACACAGAATAGAAACTAAGTATCTGTCTTGTTCACTTCAGACTGCATCTTCCACATTTAAATAAATGTATTTATATGTTTTTGATTTAGTTGTTGCTTCTTTTCCCCTCTGGCCTGCAGATGTATTATTTGCTTTATCCACAGCTCCACTACCTCCTGAACTTAATCAGCTGTTTCCTGTCTTTCACTACTGCATGCACTGATTAATCCAGATGTGTCTGGCCATTTCTGTTGTGGTTACTGAGGTCAGACACACCTGGATTAATTAGTTAATCTAGTACTGAAAAACAGGAAACAAGGAGCTGTCTTAAGTTCAGGAAGTAGTGGAGCTGTGCATGCAGCCCATAGTAATAATTCATTCACAATTCTACTTTTTTCTCCTTACAGACACCATTTGATTAATTGAAGACATCCAGCATGATGCTCAGAACTGCAGAGACCATCAGAGGTAACAGGTCTCCCAGAAGTGCAAGTGTACTGGTTTGACTGGAATGGACTGCAATGGAAAGACCATTCACCCCTTCACTTTTAGCTTTCCTGTATTAAGATTATCTTCTCCACCACTGTTGCACATTGTCATATCAGATATGACAGTCAAAAACTTTTCTTCAGACAGAGTTCATCCCTCTAACAATAGAAAAGATGCCATTTTTAACATCATTTAACTAATTTCCCTAAAGATCCAAACACAGTAAAAGGCTCACAGCTGGGAGTGTCTCTGCTTTTCTGTACCTATCTACGTATCTATTTATACCATCTGTTATGGCTAATGTATAGTTGATGTAGTGGAAACACTGTTGGTAACTCTGTTGTTCTTCCTCGTTCCCTGTCTCCATGTTTCTGTAGCGCTTTGGGTCTGTTTATACAGAAAACTGTTATTTTACTTTATTTTTCCTAAATGAAAATTTAAAAAATATTACAGTATTTGTTAGTAAATAAATGTTTTTCCTTAACAATGGCTGAAAATTCTTTCAATGGTACAAGACGATATTAGCAACAATCATTGCAATTTAACTTTTATTTGCACAGCATCGTTTCCTTATGGCTTTGATAAGGAAACCAACAGACTGGATTAAATCTTGTCTGCAATTTCAATCTCCCATCCGAAGCAGCAGTGGAAAAGGAACCAATACCTGCCAGTGAGACAAACCTGCTGAGACACAGGACAATCGAGTTAATAAAGCCAAGACTTTTATTAGATTTATTCATGGAAAATATAGACTTATGTTATTTTTACAATTATCCATCAAAGTCAGTCAGATTATTGATTTGCAAATTGTATTTATGACATTTGCTGTGGGGCTACACAGTGGTGCGGTGGTTAGCACTGTGGCCTTACAGCAAGCAGGTTTCCAGTTTGATCTGTGGCCTGTCTGTGTGGAGTTTGTATGTTCTTCCCATGTTAATGTAGGTTCTCTCGGGGTACTCCAACTTCTTCCCGCAGTTCAAGGACATGCAACTTGGGGATAGGCTGATTGGAGCCACTAAATTGCCCATTTGTCGTTTGTGATGGACTGGCGACCTGTCCAGGATGTATCCCACCTGGGATTGGCTCAAGCCCTCCCCCCACGACCCCGCTTGGGAATAAGCCCTAGATAATGGATGGATGGACATTTGCTGTGAGAAATTCTGAATATTTGCTGAAACACTTATATTTCTTTGCCTGGAAAGCTCGGTATATCGACAAAATCGGGCGCAATTTAAAGTTGGGTTATAATTAAAGGAGAACTTCGCTTTTTTTTAACCTGGGGTCTGTTGTCATCTTTCCTTCCATACATGTGAGTGATGTAG